>WNWK01004935.1:2500-129875 GCA_009830355.1 Cherax destructor
TGAGTGTGTGGGGAGTTTTGAACCAAGTGAGAGAGTAATTGTGGTTGGGGATCTTAATGCTAAAGTGGGTAAAAATGTTGTGGAGGGAGTAGTAGGTAAATTTGGGGTGCCAGGGGTAAATGTAAATGGGGAACCATTAATTGAGCTATGTGTAGAAAGAGGTTTGGTAATAAGTAATACATATTTTATGAAAAAGAGTATAAATAAATATACAAGGTATGATATAGCACGTAAGGAAAGTAGTTTGTTGGATTAGATTGTGGATAAAAGGTTGATGGTGGCTTTAGGATGTACATGTTTATAGAGGGGCAACGGATATATCGGATCATTATTTGTTGTAGCTACAGTTAGAGTAAAGGTAGATGGGACAAAAAGAAAATGGCAACAGCAAGTAAGAGAGAGGTAAAAGTGTATAAACTAAGGGAGGAAGAAGTTAGGGTGAGATATAAGCAACTATTAGCAGAAAGGTGGGCTAGTGCAAGTATGAGTAGTGGGGGGGTTGAAGAGAGTTGGGATAGTTTTAAAAATGCAGTATTAGAATGTGGGGCAGAAGTTTGTGGCTATAGGAGGGTGGGTGCAGGAGGAAGAGGATGAGTGGTGGAATGAAGAAGTAAAGGTTGTGATAAAAGAGAAAAAGGTAGCTTATGAGAGGTTTTTACAAAACAGAAGTGTTAATAGAAGAGCAGAGTACAGTGGACCCTCGGTTAACGAATACCCCGAAAATCGTGCAATTATGTAAGTATAATTTTGTAAGTTCCTGTGGAAGTGTATTTTTGGGGGTCTGAAATAGACTAACCTACGTGAAATTTTTCCTTAAGGGAGTAAATTCTTCGGTAATGGCACTTGAGCAGACTTCAGGAGTGAAGTTTTACAAACTCGGGGTCCACTGTATATAGAGAGTAAAGAAAGGTGAAGAGAGTGGTAGAGTGCAAAAGAAGAGCGGATGAAAGAATGGGAGAGGCTGTCAAGAAATTTTGCTGAAAACAAGAAAAATTTTGGAGCGAGATAAACAAGGTAAGCTTAGGGAACGAATGGATTTGTCAGTTAAAAACAGAGTAGGGGAGTTAGTAGATGGGGAGCTGGAGGTATTGGGTAGATGGCGGGAATATTTTGAGGAACTTTTAAATGTCGATGAAAAAAGGGAGGCGGTAATTTCATGTACTGGCCAGGGAGGTACAACATTGTTTAGGAGTGAAGAAGAGCAGGATGTGAGTGTGGGGAAGGTGCGTGAGGCATTACGTAGAATGAAAGGGGGTAAAGCAGCTGGAACTGACGGGATCATGACAGAAATGTTAAAAGCAGGGGGGGATATAGTGCTGGAGTGGTTGGCATTTTTGTTTAATAAATGTATGAAAGAGGGGAAGGTACCTAGGAATTGGCAGAGAGCATGTATAGTTCCTTTATATAAAGGGAAGGGGGATAAAAGAGAGTGTAAAAATTATAAGGGAATAAGTTTACTGAGTATACCAAGTAAAGTGTATGGCAGATTTATTATTGAAAGAATTAGAGGTAAGAGAGAGTAGGATTGCAGATGAGCAAGGAGGCTTTAGAGTGGGTAGGGGATGCGTAGATCAAGTGTTTACAGTGAAGCATATATGTGAACAGTATTTAGATAAAGGTAGAGAAGTTTTTATTGCATTTATGGATTTAGAAAAGGCATATGATAGAGTGGATAGGGGAGCAATGTGGCAAATGTTGCAAGTGTATGGAATAGGTAGTAAGTTACTGAAGGCTGTAAAGAGTTTTTATGAGGATAGTGAGGCTCAGGTTAGGGTGTGTAGGAGAGAGGGAGATTACTTCCTGGTAAAAGTAGGTCTTGGACAGGGATGTGTAATGTCACCATGGTTGTTTAATATATTTATAGATGGGGTTGTAAAAGAAGTAAATGCTAGGGTGTTGGGGAGAGGGGTGGGATTAAATTATGGGGAATTAAATGCAAAATGGGAGTTGACACAGTTACTTTTTTCTGATGATACTGTGCTTATGGGAGATTCTAAAGAAAAGTTGCAAAGGTTAGTCGACGAGTTTAGGAGTGTGTGTAAAGGTAGAAGGTTGAAAGTGAACATAGATAAGAGTAAGGTGATGAGGGTATCAAACGATTTAAATAAAGAAAAATTGGATATCACATTGGAGAGAGGGATTATGGAAGAAGTAAATGTTTTCAGATATTTGGGAGTTGACGTGTCAGCGGATGGGTTTATGAAGGATGAGGTTAACCATAGAATTGATGAAGGAAAAAAGGTGAGTGGTGCGTTGAGGTATCTGTAGAGACAAAAAACGTTATCCATGGAGGCAAAGAAGGGAATGTACGAAAGTATAGTGGTACCAACACTCTTATATGGGTGTGAAGCATGGGTTGCAAATGCTGCAGCAAGGAGGAGGCTGGAGGCAGTGGAGATGTCCTGTCTAAGGGCAATGTGTGGTGTAAATATTATGCAGAAAGTTCGGAATGTGGAAATTAGGAGAAGGTGTGGCGTTACTAAAAGTATTTGTCAGAGGGCTGAAGAGGGGTTGTTGAGGTGGTTTGGTCATTTAGAGAGAATGGATCAAAGTAGAATGACTTGGAGAGCGTATAAATCTGTAGGGGAAGGAAGGCGGGGTAGGGGTCGTCCTCGAAAAGGATGGAGGGAGGGGGTAAAGGAGGTTTTGTGGGCGAGGGGCTTGGACTTTCAGCAAGCATGTGTGAGCGTGTTAGATAGGAGTGAATGGAGACGAATGGTTTTTGGGACCTGACGAGCTGTTGGAGTGTGAGCAGGGTAATATTTAGTGAAGGGATTCAGGGAAACCGGTTATTATAGACTTAGAGTCCTGGAAAAGGGAAGTACAATGCCTGCATTTTAAAGGAGGGGTCTGGGATAGTGACAGTTGGGAGGGACTATTCTAAGCTGTCGTATCTGAGCGTCTCTGCAAAGACAGTGATTATGTATGAGTGAGGTGAAAGTGTTGAATGATGATGAAAGTATTTTCTTTTTGGGTCACCCTGCCTCGGTGGAAGACGGCCAACTTGTTAAAAAAATATATATATATATATATATATATAAAGAATGTCCCACTCATTGCTGAACTTTGTTTTAGTGCTTATATAATGCTGAATTCAGTTGTTCCACATGCTACATTGTTGTCATGTTAACAGAACAGCTCTTGATATAACCAACTGAAAACTCAAGGTTGAATTATATACATGGCATACAGTGAAAAAATTTATTGATCCATTTATATGAAACACAGACTTGACATACACATAACGTGCGCCTGTACAGCGGGACGCGCGGGAAATCACGGTACACAGGTAGGCATGGTCGGCGGCAGTTAGACTAGACCAGGGCCCAGCTATGACAGAGACAGAGATCATGGCCCTCTGATCATGCTCCAATGCTTCAAGGCTATACATCTGAATGAACTTTCAAAACAGAAAAAAATCAGTAGTTACATTGGCCACAGAAAGGTGTGTAAAATTGCGGAGTCCTCAATATGACTTAAGACCCTGGAATGCAGAAGGATGTGGAAGGCCGCCGACCTTCCTCCACAGTTATGTACAAACAGCCTCATTCTCACCGAGGCTATAGTTTACTCGGCAACAAAGGATTGTGTTGGTCCTGGGACGCGAGCTAAGTAGACAATAAGAATTTTTATCAACATCATTAATAATTAATACCAGTAATGATTGTATCAAATGGTCTTATGAGTACTAATATAATACAAAGGAACTATTCACAAATGAATGTACATAGATGGGTGTGAGATTAGAGTGAGATAAAAACTCAACTGTAGCTCTGAGACCATTGACAGAGTAACTTGTCTCAGTGTTACTCCCATTATACTTCACACATTATTTATCAGATGTGAGCACCCCAGTGAGAGGTTACTTTTTATAACATTTTCATTATTTTATATACTTTGTGTGTGTGTGTGTATATGTCATGCTTTTTTAGGCTTATAGTTTTAACTACAAAAATTTGTCTGAACACTGAAATTAACATTGGAATTAATTTTAAATTTTAACTAAATTTAGGCTTATCTAAGACAGATTTGCAAATATGAAGCTAATTATACAAATTTTAGAAATATTGGGCAAGATTGCAGTTAGTTTTAGTGCAAAATTAACAATTTATATACCATGTTAATTTTCAAAATATATCTATCAGCAAAAGAGAAAAAATCTCCAAAAATATATATTTTTTAGGTTAGCTTGATCAACTGCCTAAAAAGAACATGTACACTTTCTAACATGTCCCCTTTCCCATCCCTCACTGAGTCTATTGCCAGAGGTGCCAAATCACGCTCAATTTATAAGAGATTTGATAGTCTGAAAAATAGGCGTATTCAAGATTTTGCAAAAATCCTTGTCTGCACTCACTTTCATAATACCTAAAAGCTCAAAACATGGAAATACATAGAGGATCATTATTCCATAGTTCTTAAAAAAATTATATCCTTGTTATAAATAAGGAGCATTGTCACTAAAATCTTGGCCATCTCCAACTACATAAAATTACTGATATAGTCAGCTGCTGTGGCAGTGCCAACATGATTAAAACTTTATGGAACTTTCCCAATCAAGATTTAAAACAAAAATAAAATGTAGTATATGTAAGTGAATGTCGGTGATGAAATGATTTATGAATATACTGTGGATTGCGTAGGTCACTGGGACACCCAGGATGAACCAAATTTTGGAAACAGCTACTTATGAGCACAGAGGCTTCCTCATGTTGAGTTCTGCCAGCATGGTGGAGCTTCATTCTAGTCATCAGGAATCATTGGCACACAGCATTCCAGCCACACCCTAAGCATCCTGGTGATATCCATGAATCAGAGGTCAGGTAATATGATACTCTTTTTGATGTTATGAGCTACAGTCATTCTGTAAACCATTAATGAGGTGTATGTAGGATAATGATAAAAAAATAAAAAAAATTTGATCTCCACCATGCAAGCAAAATATGCTCAAAAAGCTGAGAGGTCCGCAAAACACCGAGACAACACACACATGGCTTTCTTCTCTGCGCACACACTCACGCATGCACATGGCAGTAACAGAATGCACACACAATCACACACGCAGTTTCGTACACATAGAAATATCACATGAAAACTTGAAACATCTTAAAGTTTTTTTTGCACATATGAAATGATACATACGGTAACAGAGCAGCGACATGTTAATGCACTCAGTTTATAAACCTGGACAAACAGAAGCTTATCGAGAGTAATGATTGCTATGCTTTTTAAATGCAGGGAATATGGATGATCATCTGTACAGCATTCAAGGAGTTCTAAGTTGTAAAATAGTTTCTTTCTCCTTGTTAATGTCTATTGAAAAAATCCATTAATATCCTGAATAATTCTGATATAGTTTCCTTTGGGAACTGAATGCCAATTGTGACATTCCTTCACATAATTTTAGATATTCAAGTAGCAATAACAGCAAATTTTGAATTACAGTACAGTATCACTAAACCTCCAACACTGGACTCTCTTTGTGGCGGCTTTTTGAGCGGAGTCTTGTCTTGTAAACAGCAGAGTCTTGTGCTGGAGTCATGTGCAATCTTGATGGAAGACGGAAGAGCAAAGGTCAAACGAGTGTTCAGGGCAGGACTGGCAATTAAAAAAGTGACACTAAACACAAGATGCTGTTTTCTGACACACTGTGTGAGCACCACTTAAGTGCTAACCAGATAGTTTTGTCCAGGTAGCAGCACTCAGCTTGCAGTCTACATTGCACACATAAGAAACAGCACCAAGATAATCTCATTAAAAGACAATGACTGCAGAATGCACCTTTAGTCACAAATGAGTTTATTAGACGCCTGGGAATTTGGTACAAAATTACTGTAGTGCATAATGTAAAGTCTTGCTGCTTCTGTTTCTTTCTTGCTACTGGGCAAGTCTGTTCGTTGCTTTGTTGCCTATTTTTCATGCTCACTCCGGGGCACCATTGTAGCCTTTGGTGTGAGGCACTTTGTTTTTCTGTCCTGTTGCACACAGAGCAACATATTTTGAGCAGAAACACAGCACTCCTCACCACCAAGCCTCAAGTGAATCGAGGCTCTTCATATTCAAATTCATACACCTGTGGTGTCCCTCTATTTGGAAACTGTGCACTTCCATATGCCCCGGGTGAGAGTCTGGCATGTTGTGGCACACCGTACAGACCATACACACTGCCATCTACCCCCCCTTGGCCCCCATCTCCCATGGCGGCACCCTGTCCACGGTAAGTGAACATTGTTTCCAGCTGGCCATCATAAACAGCAGACTGTGGCGGAGAAACCCCATACGGTCCCCCGGGATAAGCGTGATGTGGGGGGGACCCTCCATATGGACCTGGTGAATAGGAGCCAGGACCCACAGGCCCTGAAGTTGGTACCCTCTGTTGATCTGGTCCAGCCCGAGGGTCAGGGGGGGCGTCCTGTCATTCCTGATCGGTTGTCATTATGTTGTGCACTTGCTCTAGTCGATATGCCAGGCGATTCTTTGTGGAGAACTCGTCTTCCTCTAATGTGAGCATCAGCTGGTCACTGTACTTGAATGCATAGTTATATAGCTCTGCTAGGGCTGCTAGGCTGTTGAACTCTGTGGTGTGCATCTGAAAAAAGTGATAAAAACAATTAAATGAAAATAAGAAATAAAGATTTTCCTCATGTGATGTCCACTATCATTGCATACTGTACTCAGAAGCAAATCTATTTACAAATAAAAAAAAAAATGTACAAATGTCTACAAATAACTAGTGTTCATTAGGATAAATCATGGTAGCCAACATACTAAATAATGAATGTAAAAAATCTACATAAAATAGTGTGACTGGGATCACAGCAAGCTCTGATGTAATACATCATGCTAAAATGTCAACACTGGCCCACCTTCGTTCTGGTTAACATAGCTAACATTCCTTACAGCTGATGAATGGGATGACAAGGAGCAATTAAAGAGGAATTTGGGAATCCAAAACACTAGGTAGATCTGCTGGCTCATGTCATACCACAGCTGAGGCATACTTGGGGAGATATTTGTCACCACAGTATTTTGAAAAAATATCTAGTAGGTACTAATTTGCATATACAAAACAGTTTAGGGATATTCTTTTTGTGTGCAACATTAATGCAGTCTGAAATTATCTCAATAATTTTTATACAGTATAACAACTACAGTACTGCACTTCCCAATATCTTTCCTAACACTTTTTATCTACAGTTTTTCAAAATAAAGTCTAGAAATATACATATATCCTATATCAATAGGACATATTATTTCACCAACTTTGGCTGGTGAAATAATACTGGGCTGTGCCTTTGAGCCACATACACTACCTTTTTTTTTGTTTTGTTTTATTAACACATCGGTCATTTCCCACCAAGGCAGGGTGGCCCGACAAAGAAAAACTTTCATCATCATTCACTCCATCACTGTCTTGCCAGAGGCGTGCTTACACTACAGCTACAAAACTGCAACATTAACACCCCTCCTTCAGAGTGCCAGCACTGTACTTCCCATCTCCAGGAATCAAGTCCGGCCTGCCGGTTTCCACTACCTATCCTTCCTAAATCCTCCCTGCTCCTCTGTCTTACCTTCAATAATAACCAACATACACTTTACCTGGTATACTTATTAGGCTTGTTTTCCTCTAATTCTTGTTTTCTTCTCATCTCCTTTTTCCCTTATACAAGGGAACAACACTCACATACACTGGCAATCCTTTAGAACCCTCCCTTTCATGCATATACTGAACACACCAACCACTCCGTTATATTCCCACCTGCTTTTAACATTCGTCGTATCCTCATTTATCCCTGCCACTTTACCCCACTTTCAATCTGCCCACTGCCACACAACTCAGCCTCTTTCTCATTCTTCTTTCCTTTCAACACGTCAGCCGTTTCCCACCGAGGCAGGGTGGCCCAAAAGGAAAAACGAAAGTTTCTCCTTATACATTTAGTAATTTATTCAGGAGAAGGGGTTACTAGCCCCTTGCTCCAGGCATTTTAGGCGCCTCTTACGACACGCATGGCTTACGGAGGAAGAATTCTGTTCCACTTCCCCATGGAGATAAGAGGAAATAAGAACAAGAACTAGTAAGAAAATAGAAGAAAACCCAGAGGGGTGTGTATATATATGCTTGTACATGAATGTGTAGTGTGACCTAAGTGTAAGTAGACAGAAAAAAGACACCAGCAATCCTACCATCATGTAAAACAATTACAGGCTTTCGTTTTACACTCACTTGGCAGGACGGTAGTACCTCCCTGAGCGGTTGCTGTCTACCAACCTACTACAGTGGTACCTCGACTTACGATATTTTTTCATTCCAGAATACTGTTCAAGTGCCATTACCAAACGAATTTATCCCCTTAAGGAATGATATAAAATAGACTAGTCCTTTTAGATTCCCAAAATTACACTTACAAAAGCGTTTAAAAAAATAAACTTACATAAAAGGGTGAGTTTGGGGACCATCGTAAGTCGAGGTACCACTGTACCTAGTTTCTCATTCTTATATGTTGTAAATATGCTCTCCATCTTTCAACTCCCCCATCTAACATCTCCCCTCTTTTTTTGTTCTTAATTGGTAAGTCCATCTGTTCTGGCCTCTTCACATCATTGATCTTTCTCCAAAACAGCTTCTTATTCTTAACAAAATTTGCTATGGGCTTGCCCATTCTTTCGCTGGCTCATCCTTTGCACTCCAACACCACTCACTGAACCTACATATACTCATTTTTACACAGTAAAAAACCTCTTGCATGCTAATTTTTTTCCCTTTACCACCCTCTTTTCTTCATTGCTCCACCTCTTCCCACTCTATACCCACAAACCTCTGCTGCACATTGGCAACACAGTCTTGGATTTACCCTATACTTACTCATTGCTGCCCTTTCTCTAGCACACCCTTCCTAAAGCTGCTTATATCTTTGAAACTTTCTCCTTCCTTAACCCTTTCAAGGTCAATCCCACTGTTCTACGGATTTGAAGCCTGGGTCAGTCCCGTAGTACTACTCCATGAGCTTGGCTCTCTCAGATAAGCTATGAGCGGTAGCTTTGGGCCTAGATGCGAGAGAATGAGTCTATGGAGTAAGTGCGCACCATATAACAAAAATCCTACAGCACACAGTGCATAATGGGGAAAAAACTGTGGTAGTGGTTTTGGTTTAAAACAGCAGCTTCGCAGTGTATTTTCGTATGTTTTTTTGTTTGTAGTTTCAGTTTCTTGGTGTCATTTGATAGAATGGAAGACATATTACAGAAATAGACATGATTTTGATTGGTTTCAGCTTGAAATTGAGCTCAAAGCAGCAGAATTTTTTATTTTTGCCAATATTTCAGAGTACAGCCTCTCCTCACTTAACGACGGAGTTCCGTTCCTAAGACCACGTCGTTAAACGAATTTGTCGCTAAGTGAGAAGCATACTATAATGGTAGTGAGTTTGTGTCAACCATCTTTGATATTGTTTTAATGTCACCTTTGAACCATTTATAACATTTCTGGTATATTTTTAGATGTTTATACAGTACTGTATATTGTAATAAACAAAATAGAGGAAATCAGCTTTAATATACATTATTTAGGTATGCATACTGGTCAGAGAGCCCATCGTAAATCCGAGTCGTCGGTAAACGAGTACAGTGGACCCCCGAGTAACGTAAAAACTTCATTCCAGAAGCCTGCTCAAGTGCCATTACCGAACGAATTTACTCCCTTAAGGAATAATGTCACCCCCAAAAATACACTTCCACAAGCACTTACAATATTATACTTACATAACTGTACGATTTCCGGGGTGTTTGTTACTCGGGGGTCCACTGTACATCGTTAAGTGAGGAGAGGCTGTACATAAGTTTATGTCACTCATCCGATATGCATCCAAATGGTCAATCTAATACGTGTTCAGAAATGTACTGACACTGTTTATACAATTTACAATAATGCAGTAGTCTGCATAACAGTAAATCCTTTATTTTTTGTGTGAATAAAAATTCAAAATAGAAAACAAGCATAATATAGGAAAGGCCTGAGGATGTAACTAATAGAGAAAATGTTTTAGTGCCAGGAATGTCTACACTGTTTATTCTAGACCCTAGTTTGAAATTAGCAATTTTTTAATTTTGTGTGAAATTTGCCAAATTACCAATTTCTGATCACTTTATTGGGTAGTTGAAATAGGTACATGGACAGCTTCTTGTACTCAATAGACAGAATAAAAGGAATACTAGCAAAATAGAGAGGAATAGGGTTTTGCTTCATGAGATACCCATGGGTAAGGCGAGCATAGCCGATGCGGAGAGCGCAGTCTCCTGAGTTCAGCTACGGTGGTAAGATGGCCACAAACCCAAAAGCAGTTTAATAGAGCGTAATTTGTTATGGTGTATGTCCAACCACCATTGTTGCCAACGGCCGCGAAGATGGGCAGAGATGATGGTAAAATAATCCCTGAACAGAATACTTCTATAGGAAACTGGAAGATCACGCACCGCTGACCGTGCAGCTGCGTCCGCCTGTTCATTGCCCCGCACATCGTGTCCAGGGACCCAACAGAAAACGACGTCTTTGTTTTTGCTAGTTACAGGCACAACCAGAGTTGAATATGGAGGACCAATGGATGAGGGGAATCAAATTGTTTAATGGCTTGTAAAGCGCTGACTGAATTCGAAATGATCACAAACGCCGAAGGAGACATACATGTAATATGGAGAAGTGCTATGAGAATGGCATACAACTCGGTGGTAAAAATACTAGCAGAGTCTAACAAATGACCTCAGACAACACCGTCAGAAGATTTAGAACCATCTGTATAAACAGCGACGGCACAAGCACGCGACTGGAAGTGATCAAGAAAAAGAGAGCGAGAAGAAGCCATAGGTAGGAGAGGTTTAGTGCACGGCAGTAGTGGACAACAGACACGAACCATCGGAACCTCCCAAGGGAAAAGGCAGACGCTACATGAATATACTAGGGAGGCAACTGGAGAGAAGACCAGAGTGAAGACGAAGAGAAAACGAACGGAATAAGCAGGGGCGCCGATCAAATAATGGGCTTCTACTAATGTCTGAGACCAACCTATACGTAGAAGAAACACGAAGATCATGGGAGCGGACAAAGTAACGAAGGCAATGAGCATCACGATGATCGGTTAAGGAAGGAACATTCACCTCAGCATTAAGGCTTTCAACAGGGGATGAATGAAAGGTACCAAGGCATAAACATAGACCCTGATGATGAAGGGGATCTAACTTAGAAAGAGTTGCAGAAGCCACAGAATAGACTTGGTCGCCATAATCCAGCTTTGACAAGACTAGGACGGAATGCAAACCAAGGAGAGTCCGGCGATCTGCTCCCCATGAATGATGCGCAAGAATTTTAAGGAGGTTTAGCTGAGCATGGTAAGCTGCCTTCAAAGAGGAAATGTGAGGTTTCCATGTCAACCAGCAATCGAATAGAAGGCCAAGAAACTTATCACATTCCGGGATACGTGAACAGTGCAAATACAATGGAATATCTGGGACAAGAGGTCTAGTGAAAGTAATGAAATGGGTTTTCGCACTAGAAAATTTAAATCCATGAAAATTGGCCCAATGGGAAACATGGTCAATCACATCCTGAAGGAAGGTCGCTACCAGGCGACAATCAGCGCCTGCATAAGCTATAACGAAGTCATCCACATAAATTGACAACCAAATATGCAATGGAAGAATGGAAGGCAGGTCATTTATAGCTAAGAGAAAAAGGGTAGTGCTAAGGACGCAACCTTGTGGGACTCCCTCGGCATGAACAAAGTCTGAGGAAAGAGTCGCCAACACAGACACGAAAATGTCTTTCAGATAAGAAAGCAGCAAGGAAGGTCAGTAGATTACTGGAGAGCCCTAAGGAGTGGGCCTGGCCTAAGATGTTATACCTCCAAGTGGTGTCATATGCCTTCTTGAGATCAAAAAAGACTGCTAGGATGGGGTGTTTATTAGCAAAGGCATTTTGCACATACGTATCTAAGTGGAGTAAGGCTTGGTCCAAAGTAGAGCAGCCCTTGCGAAATCCATATTGGCAAAGAGAAAGACTATTGTGAGTCTCCAAATACCACATCAGACGTCTATTCACCAATCGTTCCATCACCTTACAGACTACATTGATCAGAGGAATGGAACAATAGTGAGAGGTATCAAGCCCCGAAGTGCCTGGTTTGTGAAACGGTAGTACAATGGCAGATTTCTATTGTTGAGGGAGAACCCCTAGCGTCCAAACAAGATTGAAAAGACGCAAAAGGATTGTAAGGGCTCTAGAATGCAGATGCTCTAGCATACGGATATGAATATTATTAGGCCCAGCTGCCAATGACCAGCAACCAGAATGCATGGACTCTAGCTCTAAGAGAGTAAGAGGTATGTTATATAGCTCCATCCCATTGGAAGAGAAATCCAAGGGTGATTGCTCCCTGGCAGACTTAGAAGTAAGAAACGAGGGTCAGAGGTGAAGCCCTTGGGAGACACGGACAAGATAGTTCCCGGTTTCCACGGCAACTTCAAGAGGTTCCGCAACACTAACAACCCGCAAAACGGGAGCTGGGTCTGGAGCATATTTGCCACACAAAACTTCCGTACCTTCTTCCAAACTGCACACATAGGGGAAGTCAGGGTAATAGTAGAAACATAGTCTTGCCAACAAGTGCGTTTAGCGTCACATATGACACGACGAGTGATTGCCCTTGCCCACTTAAAATCCAAAAGACGACCTGCAGTTCGATTATATTGATAATGGCCCCACACAGCACATTTCAAATGCACTGCACAGGCACACACGGGAGACCACCAAGGCATGCATGTTTGAGAATACCTGCCTGAGGTTTGAGGAATAGCGTGATGGTACAGTCAAAACTAAGGTCAAAAACTGGGGCACCAGCTCATCAATGGAAGATGAAGAACAGTCCCCACAAAAAGTGGTAAGATGAGAATATAAGTCCCAATTCGCTCATCCAAATTGCAAATGGAGGCTACGAGGCGGTCTGGAATACATAGTAGAAGTAAGGATAATAGGAAAGTGATCACTGTCATGCAAATCCGGGAGAGCAGACCAAGCGTAATCAAGGGCAATTGACGAGGAACAGATAGAAAGATCGACGCAAGAGAGAGACTGAGTGCAAGAGTCAAAATGGGTGGGAGCATCCAAGAGGATGAGAAGTGAGAAAAGTCTCCAACTGATCACCATGAGTCACAAAGGGACCCTCCCCAGAAGTGATGAGCATTAAAATCACCTAACAAGATGGGTGGGGGTAGAGAAGAGATCAAGAATGCAACATCCGAGATACAGAATGTACAGGAAGGGGAGAAATATAGAGAGTAAAGTGTATACCACCTGAGCAAATAAATATGGGCTGCCGTATAATGCAGCTGAGAACGAACAAAGACCTGTTGAAACGGTATACCAATGCGCACAAGAAGTGCACTCTCATTAAAAGTGTAATCAGGAAAGGGATCAGAAGAATGCAACAGCACATCACCTGAAACGGATAACCGCTGAACGAACTTTAAGCTCTTGTATCCCGACACATACTGGGAAAAACTGGGAGAACAACACCTGAAGCTCTCCCCTATTATCCCTGAGGCCACGAATATTCCATTGTAAATAAGTAATTATTCACAAAGATAGGTACTATGTCAATAATGAGCAGCGATAAAATCTACAGGCTAGTAGGGTCAGTGAAGTCAATGGAAAATGTGTAAGCAAGGAGGAATTGGAATGCTGTGAAGGAAAAGATTGTTGCAACGGTTGTGAAAAATAAGAAGGGGCATAAGGAGGCGCACTGGTGTCCATCGAGGGTTTTGTCTTTGCAATATAGTTGGAGATAATAAAGTGTTTCAGCAGACAAGAAAGATGCCAATACCATGACTTCAGAGACAGGTGAGGTAGAGCAAGTAGAGATCAGGGAGACTATGGAGGGAACCAAAGAGGTCTGAGAGGGAAGGGGAGTATGAACCTGGAGAGATGTGCCATTGGGGACAGAAGTCCTGCGGTAAAACAGGAGAGGAAGGAGGCTGGAAGGGGACTGAGGAAGAAGTCTGAGGGGGAACAGAAGAGGGGACCACACAAGGGGGGTGAACCTCCACCTTCATGCGAGAGCTAGAAAGGGGGTGAGAACTAGGCACCGATGCTGAAAAGGAGAACTGTTGGGGAATTGTAAGCACCGGAGGAATGCGAAGAGACCTGGGTTTAAGAGACAGGTTCAACTTCGCAGGCGATAGGCGCAAAGAAGGTGCAGGCGTGCAAGGCCTCGCAGATTGAGAAACTAGTGGGAGAGATGAAGTAGAGGTAGGAAGAGGTAAGGAGATGGGGGTTTCAGAGGGTAAAACTGCAAAAGAATTAGAGATGTGGGTGACCCCGGAAGACATGGCACCAGAGAAGCTGTTAGGTGGGGGTACCGTCAAGGTTGGAGGTCTCTTAGCTACTCGAGAATAAGGAACATGAGGAAGAATCCCCTGAAGGCGGAGCCAAGAGATAGCCATAGTATAGGTAAGGCCTTCGCTCTCCTTAAGACAATAAATTTCACGTTCATTAAGATAGACCTGACATTGGTGAGAAAAAGAAATGTATCAGCATGATCTATGGCACCGCAGACCGGGCACTCTGCCACAGACCAGCAGTATTTAGCTGGAAGTCCGAAGTGCCAACAATTTCAACACTGTTGGAGTATAGGGACCACTTTACGGACCTCTAGGCAATGTCCCGCAATATAAATGAAGGGTGGGAGTTCATGACAGTCAAAGGTTAAGCGGGCGATGTTACTGGGGAAAGCGCCTTTGCCCGCGAGCGGGCAGGACATATGTATCCACTTTAAAATTTGGAAGATCCTAAAGGGCTAATTGCTCTATAATATTGTCACCATAAGACAGAAAATCACACTGTACAATGGCACACAGTAAGACCACCATACCACTGCAAGAATTGAGAGTAGCATGTTTGTGAACTGTGATAGGAACGTTATCAATGGAAGTAAGATGGGAAAGATCATGAGCTTGGTCTGCATTCTGAACTGTAACGATGCACACATCGCTCCGAAGAGCGTGAAAGGATATATTTTGGCCAATGTGTTGTAAAAGAAATAGGTAGTAGGTTGGTAGACAGCAACCGCCCAGGGAGGTACTACCGTCCTGCCAAGTGAGTGTAAAACGAAAGCCTGTATTTGTTTTACATGATGGTAGGATTGCTGGTGTCTTTTTTCTGTCTCATAAACATGCAAGATTTCAGGTATGTCTTGTTACTTCTACTTACACTTAGGTCACACTACACATTCATGTACAAGCATATGTATATACACACACCCCTCTGGGTTTTCTTCTATTTTCTTACTAGTTCTTGTTCTTATTTCCTCTTATCTCCATGGGGAAGTGGAACAGAATTCTTCCTCCGTAAGCCATGCGTGTCGTAAGAGGCGACTAACATGCTGGGAGCAAGGGGCTAGTAACCCCTTCTCCTGTATATATTACTAAATGTAAAATGGGAAACTTTCGTTTTTCATTTTGGGCCACCCCACTTCGGTGGGAAACGGCCGACGTGTTGAAAGAAGAAGTGTTGTAAAAGAGCTTTACCAATACTGTGGTCTGATCGAAGAACCATCTTCAGCAAATGGTCTGGAACATTTAGGCATAGGACCATGGGCGGCCGACCTGAGGCAGGTGGGCGATCTGAAAACCATTGCACCGTATTTGGGGAAGCTGGTTGCATAGTTAAAGATGTGCAAGAGGTAGAGGCACTAGAAGAAACAGGCGGAGCCTTGGCACCTGGAGCAGGTGACGAAGCGTCACCAGCAGGAGGTACAGGGGTAAGGAAAAATTCTGGAGAATGGTCCAATAACAATACCGGGTCAGAACAGGATGCGGTAACAAAAAGGGCCTGGGAGGAGGAGGGGGATCACAGAACAAAGACTCTATGATGGTGACACTTCTTTCTTATTATTATTTTAAGGAAAAAACAAGAAAGAAGGAAAGAAAAAAAAAGAGGGACAGTGGAGGAACAGTTACTACAAGGCATGAAAGGGTCATAAGTTTCCCCTCTCATCCAATAGGACCTCGATACCGCCAGCAGTGCAGATGCAGCATGGAACCAGTGCCATACCCTACCCTTCACACCAGTAAACCAGCACTCTGGGATAGCAACCTTACATCTACTGAGCCACCTCAGCGGACAAGAGAGAGGGCGGTTGGATACCTGCCACAAAGCATATCTCCTTTGGCTGCCACCTCCCAGAACTGACAGGCAGCCTCTGGAGATACACCTGTCACCAGCAGGACACCTCTCCCCACCTCCTGGAAATCCAGGAAGGGAGTAGGGCACCTCCAGATGATCCAGATTCCATGGCAATCTACACCACTACCGAAGAACCCCATGGAGCGGGGTGAACCCTGGCACACTTCCCCCTACCTAGAAACCGTAATGCCAGAGGGGAGGATCCCAGAGGCTACAAATGGGACAGGGAAAAGGGAGAGATGGGAGGGGGGGAGAAAAGGAGGGGAGGGGATAGGGAAGGGGATATTATTAGGTTTGGTCTGAGGGAGAAGACCAAAAGGTCCAATTCCTTAGGCCAAGAGCCTCTTTACCACGACAAGGAGCCCTCCTTTAACCCTTTGGGGGTCCAAGGACCCTCTCCGAAACTCATTCTCAGGGTCCAAGAATTAAAAAAAAAAATGATTTTTTCTTATGAAATGATAGAGAATCTTTTTCCGATCATAACGCCACAAAAATTATGAAATTTGATCGAAAACTAACGGAATTATGCTTTCGCGAAGTTAGCGGTATCAATGACATTTACGCATCGGTGATTTTGCCCACTTTGAGCCCTATTTTCGGCAAATTCCAATGTTTCAGTCTACTAAGATTATAGCTATTTCGCTAGAACTCCATTTCTTCTATCGATTGAGTACAAGAAACCGCCTATTTACCAATGTCAACTACCCAAAATAGTGGTCAGAAAATGGCAATTTGGCCAATTTCACACAAATTTCAAACGATGCCAATTTCAAAATAGGGTCCATAATAAACAAGGCAGACATTCCTGGCACTAAAATAACATCTTCTATGTTCATTAGTCATGTCTCCAGGCCCCTCTTACATTACTTTTGCTTTCCATTTTGAATTTTTATTCTCACAAAAAATAGAAGATTTACTGTTATGTATACAACTGCATCATTGTAAAAATGGTATAAATAATATCAGTGCACTTGTGCAAGAATATTAGACTCTCCAGTTAATGTGTATTGGACGCATGGTGTGATTTGTATACTCTTGAACATCGGCCAAAATCGAACATTTTTGCTACTTTGCGCTCAGTTTCAAGGTACTTGTCATCGTGAAACCAGTCAAACTTATCTCTATTTCTGTAACATATCATCTATTCTATAAAATGAGACTAAGAAAACGAGAATACAAGCATAAATACCATACAAAAATAGACTACAAAGTCGCTGTTTTAAACCAAAAACATGGTGATTTTTTTTTCCTCATTATGCACTGTGTGATGCAGGGATTTTTTTATACTGCACACACTGACCACACAGACCCATTCTATCACATCTAGGCCTAACAGCCTGTTTCTGCTTGATTTGAGGGCGCTAGAATTTAGGCGTACTAGTACGACCATAACCCCAGGGCGTAAGCCGTACTAGTACAACCAAAACCCCAAAAGGGTTAAGAGGCCTCTTCCTTAGGTCTCAGATACTCAGATACACTCAACCTGATACCCTTTACCCCTCCTATTAAAATCCTCTCACTTTTTTTTTTTTTTACTAATGCTAAAACATACAATTTTTTCTCATCCTTAATAATAAAATTAATATCAACGATCACTTATCTCTACTATACCCATGCACATTCAAATCTCCTAGATTAAAAAATTTCTTTGACTCACCTTTAAACCTTTTTCTGTAATGTAGATCAACATTATTGACCCCAGGGTCCATCACACAGATTTTCGTCATGAGCTTAGCTCAATCAGATAAGCTGTGATTGGTAAATTTTGGCCTAGATACGAGAGAAAGGGTCTGTGTGGTGTGCGCACAGTATAAAAATGCTGTCACAAAATCTGTGTTCACCACGTCTACATTTTCCTTGCAAATCCAACAGCTGTGACAAGCATGATCTTCTCACTCTAAATCCATGTTGGTTTTGGGTTGTGCAAGTCATGCCTTTTCATAAAGATTGTAATTTGGCATTGCATCACTCTTTCAAAGACTGATGATGTAGGATGTTAATGCTGCTGGTCTAATATTTTACTAGTGCTCTACTTTCCTCCTTTATAGAGAAGGGCTATGCCTGCTCATTTTAATTCCTCTGGTATTTCACCTAGATCTAAACTCTTTCTCCAGAGAATACTGCTTACTGTTATGCTGAAAACAGCTAATTTAGTCCCATCTGTTTGGACCTGTGACTCCCATGTTAATAAACAATTTATATATAATTATTATCACCACTTTCCTCTAAGTTATGAAGATGCTACAATTGTTGACTGCTGAGGCAGTTAAAAATAAAAATTTGATTTGCTCCCATCGATGACAAAGTACACTGATCAGATTTTTTCATAACCCAACCTTGGGTTATGAAAAAATATGATCATTGCAGCTGAAGCAATTTTCTCCTTCCCCTGCCCCCCTTCCTAGTCTCATGGCCCATCCAACTGATAGTAACTAGAGCTCTACTGGAATGAAATGTTTGAAGTTCTTATGGCTGATGAACCTTTTAATGGAATATTCAAGTTTGGGTAAACTCGGGCTGACAAATTTGAATATGTACGTGACCCAGCCGAAGTGATGGAATGTAACATGGGAAACATGGCTGATTTATCCAATTTTCCTACATAAAAAAATCAAGACTGACCTATGGCTAGTAACAGACTATAATGTAAATAACTGAGGAAAAGCTTAAATGTGTAGGAAGTTATACATTGACTGCAAATGAGGTCTGGTAGCTCAAATGCTTTAGATCAAGAGCTATCATTGGCATCAAAGCACTCCTCTTGAATTAAGACATAGGGGAAAATAATTAAGAAACTTTTCCTAAAATATCTTTTATGATCAAAAACAGCTTTGTTTCAAAACATGGTCAACAGTTTTTGAGCTCATTTTCCAGGTAGTCACTTGCATTAATGTGGGGATTATCATTAAATAAATAGAAAATATCCCTTGGACCTTCATTTAAAATTAAGAACTTCCCCTATACATTGTATCAATAGTTCTAATTTTATAATTTTGAGGGGTTTTAGTGTAAAATACAAACACATTACTGTATTTTGAACTTAAAATTCTGACTATTTTCCATGACACTGATAATAACATTCATTTACAGTATTACTATTTTACAAAACCCATCAAATTATAATTAAAAATGTAATTGTGCATTGTTACTTCATAACATACTATCATAAATATGTCAGCAAACTTAGCTAATAACTTTTAACTAAACTTTTTCTTAAAGTTGAGAGATGACCTAGTATTCTACGCTCATTTAACCCATTTCTGTGTATTACAACACTTGCAATGATACGAAAGATTCATTGAACGCACTATTAATAAGGACTTGAAAGGTCGGGAATTTTTTTGATACATCACTTAGCATGAAGCTAGCACCAACAGAATTATTGATCGGACTATTGATGAGGTCTGGTCTGGGACCAGCTTCAGAGGCAGGGACCCCCAGAATCAATTACAGATAGCAGCATTAGCTGCGATGAACTGGGTAGATAATAGTCATTATTTAAGTTACCTGACCTCAATTATTTTTAAAGAGTTTTCAAGTTCTAGAGCTGGAAAGAAGAGTGCCTACATTGTCTACACCTTTAAGCAGAGCAGGGTTCTGTATGTATGATCACCCAATAGCATTGTATATAGAGTGAAATTTTCAGACAAATCTGTTGGAAACTTAACTGAATAAAGTATACATATAGACCTGCTCCTTGAAAACTTAAGACCACAATCATTCATTTCTGATTTGGGTGTCATATATTAAAGTGTTTAATGATTAAGTCCTACAACTGCTTAATCCATTAAGTCCACAAGGTTTGAGTTCCATAATTTCATCTAGGGTGTTTTATATCAATATAAACTTCTTGCAGAATAGCTGAAATTTTTTATGATGAACGTTGCTGTAATAAAACATGTATTTGAAACAAGGTAAAATATCACAACCAAAGGTATTATAAACAAAGCAAATTTAAACAAAGCAGAATGCCACAAGAACAAGCCAATTATATACATGATGTAAAAATATTTAGATAATTTCATGACAAGTATTTCAATACCAAAATGAGTTAATCCTAGAACAGTGATGTCTCGGGAATCCTGAGCTCTATATTTACTTACTGGACTTACCCGGGACTCTTCTGCTAGCATTGCATTCATGTCTTGGTCAGATATAGGTTGCATGATCTTTATATCAGCATAATAACGCTCAACCCACTCCTTGTAAATAGGAATGTCTTTGGCATATAGCAATTTAGAACTTGGAGAATCTTTTCCTGTTGAAGAAAAAATAACATTTAGCAACAGTAATAATCTAAGCCTAATAGTAATAATTCTAAACCTTTGTTATTTAGTAATAGCAAAGGTTTAGAAGACCACTGGTAATGGATATACTTTAGCATATATTAATCCAGATATAAAGGGCTGTATTGATTAAATAACTTACCTAATCTATGATCAGATGTGGAGCAAGAGTCCATGAAGGTCTGAGCGACTACTGATAAACAGGCATCCACAATATTGGACTTATGAATGTCAAATACAAAGTTGGGATTCTTTATAAGGTTGACCCAAAACCTGAGGGGCAGGCTATTGCTCTTCCAAGTATGTACCACCTGAAATACATCACACATTAAGCATTCATTTTTAGGAAATGTTTCATTACTCTAAGACAGCTTAAACATATATGGAAATCTATCAACAATTTTTAATTGAATATTAAACAAGATCAGGTTTGGTATACTATTCTAAGCTGTCGTATCTGAGCGCCTCTGCAAAGAGTGATTATGTATGAGTGAGGTGAAAGTGTTGAATGACGATGAAAGTATTTTCTTTTTGGGGATTTTCTTTCTTTTTGGGTCACCCTGCCTCAGTGGGAGACGGCCGAATTGTTGAAAAAAAAAAATCAGGTTTGGTAAAAAAAAAAATCATTCAACCAAGTAAAATTAAGAACAAACAACCAGACATACAGATAACATGAAAGCAAATTGCTTGGGTTTTACCTAGATACAAACTGATCTTGAACCCCTGGCACACCTACTTAAAAGCAGTGATAGGCATACATTCACACTCGAAGACTTGATCCTGTGTCCCAAGCACTGTCCACTTAACCTATTCATACTTCACATATGGTACCTGTGGTTGGGCTTCCCACACAAATGTCAAACAATACATAAGAATTAGCATTCAGAAATCTAAGTTTTCTCATAAATCTATACATAAAACTCTAAGATTAATTATGAGCTATCTAAAACTACAGCACTGTACAGTGGTACCTCGGTACTCAAACTTAATTCATTCCAGAAGGCTGTTCGAGTGCTGAACTAACTTTTCCTAACCAATTTTCTTTTTGGTTGGCTGTTATCACTAATCTTCGTAAGCCCCATGATGACTTATTTATGCAAATAATATAAAAATCACCAAAAAATGTGAAGAAACATGAAATAGTTTACAGCGAAGTTCTAGCAGGTTGTGTTTGTTTGGTCGAGTGCCGAGCAAATTGTCGACTGCTGAGTGATTTTTCTACCAAAGCGTTCAAATACCGAATTATTCGAGTACCGAGGTTCCACTGTATACGCATTGTCATTATCGTCTTTATTTACCACCTTGGCCATCTTCTATCAAGGCAGGGTGACCCAAAGAAATTTTTTTTGTCATGACTCATTCACTAGTTGTCTTGTCAGAAGTGTTCAGATATCAAAATTCAAATGACCCTTTGAATTACACCATTTCTACCCATCCTTCAGAGCACATGCACTATACTTCCTATCTCCAGAACTGGCTTTTCTGAAGCTCTGCTGATATGTTATACTCCAAAAGAACATGAAATCCCGAAAACCAGCAAGTCTCCAGTCATGCAAATCTAACATGCTCACAGTTGTCTATTGGATGCTCAAATCCCTTACCACTTAAAACCTTTTCTTCCTCCTTCAAACTCATCCTGGCGACATCCCTTACATCTCCTTTTATCCAGATTTATACACTTTCTTGGTCTGCCAACTCGCTGAATTGTACTGTCTTATAATTTTAGTACTCCTTTTCTCTGTATAATATCCACATCACACATTGTTCTCAAGCATGACACTTCCACTACCTCTAGCCTCCTCGCTCCTTGCTGCACAATTCAAAGATCATGCCTCACATCCCTAGTGTTAGCACCACTATACTCTCTTACATTCTGCTCTTTTTTGCAACCATCCTCTCCTCATCCATTCACATTTCCCTCATTCTTCCACATTTCCTACCTAATATCTAATTACATCCACATCCTACATCTTCCTTGCACTGCATTTTCTCTATTACATTGTTCATTTTCTTCATTTTCCGTGTTGAACACACAACTTGTATTCTTTCACCATTTACCACAACTCTGCTGAAAGCATCTTGCTTTCATCTCTCCCAGCTACTCTGCTCCTCCTTTCCCTCTCATCCTACCAATTTCCTCCACAATGACACACAGACAGACAGACACACACACACACACATACCCCCCGTTTGGGAAGTGATGTAGTGGAGGCAGGATTCATACATAGCTTCAAGAAGAGGTATGATAAAGTTCATAGAGCAGGAAGAGTGACCTAGTAGCGGCCCTTGCAACCACAACTAGGTGAGTACACACGTACACACACACACACACACACACACACAAACGCATGCATATACAACAGGCTTAGTGTCTAATCGACATGTGCCTAGGACAAAATAGTAACTAACACACAAATTCTTCCCTGCCCCATGCATGAAATCACCACCTTCCTTTCATCAACATCAAAAAATTATAATGTTCCCTTCAACTTTCCAATACCTTACCCTCTCCAACTAACATCTAACCTCTTTCATTCTTAAATACCAAGTCCATTTATTCCCCAAAATTTCTCAATTTATCTCCCTCTAACCAAAAATAGTTCCTTATTGTAAAATACATTCAATGGTAATACACTACAGTATTACTATTCTTCTTCTTTCAACACACCAGCCGTATCCCGAGGCGGGGTGGCCCAAAAGTAAAAACGAAAGTTTCTCCTTTTACATTTAGTAATATATACAAGAGAAGGGGTTAGTATTACTATTATGCTTCATTAATAAGATATTTTTAATATTTGTTGCTACAAGTACATAGTTGTTAATACTTCAGATCTTTCTGATTATTCTACAGCAAAGACAGCTACAGTGGACCCCCGGTGTTCGTCCTGCTCAAAACAGGCCCTTTTATGTAAGTTTATTTTTTTAAATGCTTTTATAAGTGTAGTTTTGGGGGTGTAAAAGGACTAGTCTATGTTACATTATTTCTTAAGGGAATAAATTCGGTTGGTAATGGCACTTGAACAGCATTCTGTTACGAAAAATGGACGAACACCGGGGGTCCACTGTATTTGAAACTTTTATCCAGGATATTTTTCAAATAATGGCAAAGGATCATACTCCATGATGAAGAAAAATAGTCTTCAGATAGTTTTCAGAGAATGGCAAAAAAGGATATACAGTGGACCCCCGGATTTCGTACTGCTCTCTACTCGAACAATTATTTAAGTGTATTTTTGTAAGTGTATTTTTAGGGGTCTGAAATGGACTAATCTAATTTATATTCGTCCTTATGGGAACAAATTTGTTCGGTAACAGCACTTGAACAGCCTTCTGGAAATAATTATTGACGAAATCTGGGGGGTCCACTGTATGCTCAAGAAAAGTATTTCTGATAATGGTGTGCTAAGATGACAAAGCACAGCCAGTGTCTTACCTCAGGGTCCGTGATGCCATGCTGTAGTGCTTGATCATCAAGGAAATCAAACATATATTTTATAGCCAGGGGCAAAGCAGAACCCCGATGTGCAGTGCTGAATATCGTCTCGAACAGATCATCAACAAATTTTTGTAGCGTGAGCTTCGTGGACAGCAGACGTGTGAGGTAGATCTCTGACACCATTTTATTTGTGCGCTCTCCCTCACGCTGCTCTGATTCTTGCTGACGAACCAAATGCCAAACCTACACAAAAACAATTATACTTCCTACTGATATATCCTTCTGTTTTTAAAAACACACTGGCTATCTCCCACAAAGGCAGGTAACTCGAAAAAGAAACACTTTCAGAAAGTTCTTTTTACATTTACGTAGTAATTTATACAGGAGAAGGGGTTACTAGCCCCTTGCTCCTGGCATTTTAGTTGCCTCTTACAACATGCATGACTTACAGAGGAAGGCTTCTTCATTTTCCCATGGAGATATTTTCCTAATATAATATTCTCCATGGGGAAGTGGAACAGAATTCTTCCTCCATAAGCCATGCGTGTCATAAGAGGTGATTAAAATGCTGGAAGCAAGGAGCTAGTAACCCCTTCTCCTGTGTAAATTACCAAATTTTAAAAGAGAAACTTTCGTTTTTCTTTTTAGGTCACCCTGCCTCGGTGTGATATGGCCGGTTTGTTGAAAAAAAAAAAAATGATAATATATACTTCTAATACATTTTATTGCAATACTGTCTCATTTATTATTCTGTTACTTTCATAGGTAAATGAAATAAAATATTGAAACTACTGGTCTTATTATGGCACAACAGCTGTTATTGTACACAACAAGCATTCATTGTTACAGAAATAAGTACAGTACTAAATAGAGCAGTTAGTAAGACTTTAATATAGCATTAGTAAAGCAAATGTTTCTATTAGACTCTAGACAGATGTAAAGAAAACAGTACTTGTAGGAAATTTGTGTGAGAGATGGAAAAGTAGGAAGGAAAGGATGGAGAAAGGAAGAGAGGGGAAGGAGAGACTGGGAAAGCATGTATGGGAATGAGATGGGGAAAGGGGGGTGAAGGAAAGAGGGAACTGAAGGGAAGGGAAAGGAAAGAGGGAACTGAAGGGAAGGGAAAGGGAAGAGGGAGCTGAAGGGAAAGGAAAGGTGGAGTGGTAAGGAAAATGAGCAAGGAGGTAGAGTGGGTGGAGTTGGGGGAAGGGGGGAGAGAGGGAGATAAGGAGTTTCTTTCACCTGGCTGAGGTGTTTGTCTTCACAAGTGATGAAGAAATTACATCCTTCACTCTCCACCTTCCCTCCTCTTCCCACTTCTTATACACTATCCTGTATCTTTTTAATTACTATATCCTGCATATTTTCTTTTTTATTTCTGAAAAAATCTGAACTTTAATGCTCATATACTTATATGCATTTATTTTTTTTTTTACAAATTTCACAAGTGCAGGTTAGTCACCAAAAAATAAAATAAAATAAATGAGCTCTGAGAACACAAATAAGTAAAATTAAATAAATAAATTAAATAAATAAATAAAGTGCATTTTCTATGCATGTGTTAAATTATGCAATAAGCTGAAATAGCCATTAAACTGCTAGTCAAGAAAGTTACATTCATGTTTATGCTCACAAATACTGCATCACTAAGTATATCTTACATTTTCTTATTTAACAAAGAAACTACAAAAAAGAAAGCTTAAAGATGATTAATTACTATCAACTTTTCACTCATCTTAAGTTTGAATTGGTAATAAATGTTCAATGCAAAATCATTTTTAAAGGTTTCTCATTAAACTATCCTGATGAACTAAGGGAAGTCTGACCATTCACAGTCAACACAAATGCCCTAATATAATTGTTGATACACAAGGGTGGAAATGGGAAAATACCCTCTTTTATAATTGTGGATATAGGATGGTTGGAATGAGAAATTTTGTATTTTATAATTAGTTGAAAGAGTAATACAGCACATGGGGAATGAGAGGTAATCAAGTTTTATATGAGGAAATAAATGGTATAAAATACCGAAACAATGGAAAAATAAACACATATGCAGTATAATGTGATCCTTTATTGACAACGTTTCACCCACATAGTGGGCTTCATCATGTCACAAACAGATCTACCTGGGTGAAAGGTATGTGAGTATTTATAGGATGGAGTCTGGTGGAGAATGCTGGGTAGGTTGGACCTGAACCTGCATGTGATAATCTTCTGAGTAGGGTGATAGAGTCTAGGACCTTGGGTAGCTTTAAAAAGAGAAGAGAAGAAAACACTCAATACCGCAGAATCCTAGAATCATCACTTATATGTATATCCAACAACTTCAAAAAAAACAACGGCTTCTATAACATAGCTGAACCCCTTGCCAAGAAACTTCATCGTTATCCCACATAAGAAAATAAGAATGGAGGAACACTGCAGTAGGTCTACTCATATACTTGTCCAATCTCTTTTTAAAGCTACCCAAGGTCCTAGACTATCACCCTACTTGGAAGACTGACTGTCACATGCAGGTTCAGGTCCAGCCTAACCAGCATTCTCCATCTGACTCCATCCTTTACTCATGTACCTTTCAAACAGGTAGATCTGTTTGTGACTTGATAAAGCCCACTGTATGGGTGAAACGTTGTCAATAAAGGATCACATTATACTGCTTATGTGTTTATTTTTCCAAGTTTTATATGAGGAAATGGAGTACAGCTCCAATTATTTATATCAAGAGCCCTTCACTGGCATAAAGGCACTGAAATAAAGGGATTACAATCATTGAATAAATGCTTAATATTACTGTTTGACACTTAAGTAGCTAAACATGTGGTGCCAATACAGCAACAAACATGCTAATAGAAATGCTCTACATGCATTCCTCTCCAGGAGGTTGCTGTGATGCTGCTGAAGGACTTGAATCAAATGACTGGAGCTACCCACCCCTTCCTCAGATCAAATCTCATTACCTCCTGTTATCAGGTGCTGTATGACAGATTTAGTATCCTTCTTCCTGAATAGTGTAATAATATAAAAAAATAAATTACATGCATTAATGGCTTTGGATTTAGATATATGGAATTGGTAAATCTGAAGAATACAATCTTGGTGATAATCAGAAATTTTTTATTGTTGGTGTTATCACTTAAAACTGCAAACTGATATCAATTTGCATTATTAGCATTCCTGTGAAAGAATGAGCAATGTTTCATTTTTAATTTATCCTCCTCAAAATGCTGTTTTTGAATCTGTCGAAATATTCAATGTGAAGTGTTTTCTATGAACAGGATGCTTATGGAGTAACAGACCCCTAATTCCACTGTACTGGCAACAGGTAACCTTGCCACGTTATAAAATTTCCAAAGCTGTATTCAGTTCTAGTAATGGATAAGAGATATGAAACTATGATCACAGCCACTGGAGGAAGTAAATGAGATACTTTTTTCTTTACAGTAAGTAATAATTACCTGTAGATAAATGGCTCAGAATACCCACAGGTTGATGAATTAGACACTTGTGCAACACTTAGGTATCTTTGTTGTAGAAACATTTTGCCATCTAGTGGCTTCTTGAGTTCAATACAGACAACAATGGTTGAAAATCAGGAGGGGTTTCAAGTAATCAGTCCCTCAGCCTGGATGACTGAGGGACTGATTACTTCAAACTCCTCCTGATCTTCAACCATTCTTCTCTGTATTGAACTAAGGAAGCCACTGGATAGTAAAACATTTCCACGATAAAGATACCCAAGTGTTGCCCAGTGTCTAATTCAACAATAATTACCTGGGTATGTGTGTAAACCTAGATAGGAAGAGAGTAGTGTGTTTGTAGATGAACAAGTGAGCGCATTTCCAGAAAGAATCTGTAGTGTTGGGAAGTTATTAGTATGCAAAGGAAATAAAAAATTAATTAAATGCTGTACTGTAATCTTTTCCTTCAAACAGCTCACGCCTGTACTAATACAAGTTTTATTTTTTGTTAGTACAATAGGGAATTACTGAAGCACAAATTAATAACCACACACATCCACACTACACACACACAGTACCATCAAACATATCAAAAACATTGTCAAGCATGATCAAAAGAAACAAACATGATCAGAATAAAAGATAACACTCAAAAAAGAACAAACAAAAGTGTGGCTCTAACCTGCCTTGTGGTGAAACAGACCTTTGCTCCTACCTTAACCCCCGCTTCATTATCGTGGTTAAGGGGTGATGTGGCCCGCGAGAGGGGCGGACTGGCAGATGTGTATTTATTCATATTTAATGTCTCGTACTTGTGGTGCGACTTATCTGATTTATCAGAAAGAATTGACATGTAGTTATATATTGATGACTGTTTAGGTATGAGGGTTAACTGGGCCAGATCAGGAACATTATAGTGGGCTAAAGTGTTCAGCTTCTTCCAGCCTCCCTCAGGCCTAGTGGTGGTGTCTTCGTCGTATAGGATGAGCCGACCTGAAAAAAGTTACTTCATAATATTGTCCTGATATTTATCACTAAACTTTTAGATATGGAAGACACTCAGATCTTAAATAGTTGTTGAAAGATGTTCATTAATAACCCCTTTACTGTCCAAAGCCCCAAAATTAAAAGTGTTGAACATCCATATTTGAAAAAAAAAAATTTCTTCTAAAATAAAAGAAAATCTTTTCCTGAGGGTAATGATATCAAAAGTATGGAATTTTATGGAAAACTTATTGAAATGTGTATGTGCAAATTTAGCAGTCTGGGCACAATATATGCATTAGTGATTCTGCACACTCTGAGTTCTATTTTAAGCCAATTCCATTGCTCAATTTGACCAAATTCTTAGCTAGTATTGCCTATTGACTGAGCACAAGAAACTGTCCATTCAGCTATCAAAATTACTTATAAAGTGCACAAAAGTCAGTAATTTTGCCAATTTTACACAAAACAAAACAAAAATTCCAATATAAAAACAGTCCAAAATAAACATTGTAGACATTCCAAGTAGTACAACAATATATCCTCCATTCATTAATCATGTCTCCAAGCTTCTCCTATATTACATTACCTTCCATTTTGAATTACACAGACAGACAGACAGACACACACACACACACACAATCACACATACATTTTTACACAAAGCTGAAGGAGCTAGAGCATCCTAACAGGATAAAAAAATGGGATCTCAAAAGGGAGGACGTAAAGGCAAGGGAACTGAGGAGGGTTGGTCTGAAAAGGAAGAATGGGTAGAGCGGCTCTAGAACAAAATGGATCAAGAATGGGAAAAAAAAAGGTTAAATGAGCTTTTTAATATGTTAGAGAAGATATCTGCAGAGAGCAAGAAGTGGGGATCACGAGCTGTAGTAGCTGAGGCAAAGATACAGAGACTGGAGGAAGAAATGGATGTGCTGAAGCAGGATATAAAGATGAGGTCCGAAAGAAGCAAGGCGACCTCAGGCAGCGAGGGGATTGAAGGAGGGGATGGAGCTAAGAAGTCTTTAGCAGAAGTACTATCAGGCCATCAGTGTGTCTAGGAGATAAGGGAAACAACAAAGGAGATGCTTAAATCAGATCCAGAGATATAGAGGGAAAAGAAATGGGAAGAAGAAAGGGAGAGGTCAATAATTATTCATGGGCTTCAGGAGGCTGAAGGGAAGACCTATGATGAAAGAAAGCATTGGGAGGAAAAAGAGATTAAGAGCATCATTGCAATAACAGGAGAGGACACATCTCAGGCAGAAAATTTTCACAGACTTGGGGGGTATTCGAGGGAAAAAAATCGACCAATCAAATTGACATTCAAGACAGAAGTGGTACAGAACAGGATACTACAACAGAAGCCACTGTTAAAAGACTCAAGAATATCAACAAGTGTACCTCAATCAAGACAGAACACGAAAAGAAAGGGAACGAATGAAAGTGAGAGCAAGACGAAACCAGTGGAAGGAAAGAGACAGGACAGGTAATGACAGACAGGAAAGCTCAGCCCTTGGGAAAACATCAAACAGAAATGCTTACAGAAACCCCTCAACCCCTATCAACACACAATAACCACAAACAAACCACACTTCATAGCCCCCACCCCCCTAAGCACTACTTTCACAATCACAGCAGCCTCCCTTAATATTCCACCCTCCCAGCCTGCACCTTTCTCTTCCATCTCCCAAAATACAGTAATGGAAAGGAAGCTAAAGGTATGTTACACCAATGCAGATGGAATAACAAATAAGAGTGAAGAGTGGCAAGAATTAATCATTGATGCATCACCTAACATCATAGCACTAAAAGAGACAAAACTTACAGGGATGACAACAGATGCAATCGTTCCACCTGGATATCAGATTCCGGGGAAAGACGGAGAACAGAGGAGGGGAAGGAGTAGCACTGCTCATCAAAAACCAGTGGAGTTTTGAGGAAATGGGAGGAATGGACAGAAGGGAAACAGATGACTTCACTGTAGGAACACTTCAGACTGGGGATACAAAGGTGATGATAGCAGTGATGTATAACTCACCACTGGACAGCAGGAGGACAAGACAAGAGTATGATGTGCACAATAGGGCAATGGTGGATACACTAGCTGAAGTGGCCAGGAGGGCTCATATGGGTAGGATAAAATTACTCATAATGGGGGATTTCAATCATAGAGAGATTGACTGGGAAAACCTAGAGCCACATGGAGGACCAGAAACATGGAGGGCTAAGATGTTGAGACTGTATTGGAGAACTTCATGCACCAACATGTTAGGGGATTTACCCTATTCCTCAATTAATAAAATATAACCAGGAATAATGGGTCATGGTTTACAGCATCCCAGTAATTGAATCAAACCCATAAAATAGACCAGGGGGCATAGGGGGCCTTACTAATCCTCGGGGAAATTAGCAAAAATTAAATACAGTGGTACCCCGGATTTTGTCAATAATTCATTCCAGAAGGCTGTTCGAGTGCCGTTACCGAACGAATTTGTTCCCATAAGGACAAATGTAAATTAGTCGTTTCAGACCCCCAAAAATACACTTACAAAAGCACTTACGAAAATACACTTACATAATTGTTCGAGTTTGGAGGTGAACGAAAACCGAGGGTCCACTATTTCCATTACTTCGACGCTGATTTCAAACTGTTTCCGGTACTGGAACCAACCAAAATCATTTCTATTTCAGTAGTATGTCTTCCATTTTATCAAATGATACCTCAAAGTTATTTTAAACCAAACACAAGGTCAGAGTTTTACCCTTCCCATCATGCACCGTGTGGGCATGATATTTTTTATACTGTGCACACTCGCCGCATGGACCCATTCTCTCATATCTAGGGCAAAATTTACTGCTCTTAGCTTATTTGAGTGAGCTGAGCTCAAGATGTAGATATATGAGAGGGACCCTGGCATGAATAACACTGATCTACGTGATGGACAGTGAAAAGGTTAATGAACATCTCATATAAACTTTTCCTTAAGGTGAAAATACTAGACAGATTTCTTTAATTACTGTGCAAAGGTTTGAATGTACATACAGTATAAGTGAGATAAATTACCTGAGGTGCCTGTACGCCACTCAAGATCCAGGTCTTCTCTCCGTGGTCGCTGGGAGTATGGGTAGGACCGGTATATTGCATCAAGGGATTTTTCTTTAACCTGAGAGATTGTGTCACAATCCAGGACCTTGACTGGGGTCTCTCCGCTCTCCATAGGACCATCAACTGCTCCCATGTATAAGTTGCACATAGATACGTATACAGTCTGCAAAGGGGATGTTACATGGTTACATTACAAACAAAAACTTAACAATTTATTTAAGTATGAAATAGTACATTTCATTACCATATCTGTGATCATTTAAAAACAGTTTTTGAAGATTATATTCTTCAAGTATTAGAAAAATTTGAGTTTTGTCTCGAAAGCAGCTAAACAAATTAAGCGAGGTGTATTCTAGTGATGACTAAATATGGCTAACAATATTTGTTGAAACCGTAGAAAAAAAATGTGCAAGCTTCAATTTGAGAACTGCAAAGATTAAAATGAAAGTAGGAAACATAAGAAGCAAGATATAAGAGGATGTGAGACAAATATGATTGGGTGCAAGATGAATGCATTAGAGAAATGAGATTCCATAAGTGCATGTTTATAAAATTTTGAGTCAAATGAGAAAAGAATAGTTCTGTAAGACTGAATTCAAAAGTGGGAAGGAATTATAAAAATAGTACCAAGGAAGTCTGAAGTGTCCAGGGCACATGACCGAGAATGTTTAGTCTTTTTCTTAGATCTGATCATAGGTAACGTATATTTTAAGAAGAAAATGATCAATACAGTGTGTGCCTGAAAATTGTTTTAAAGTCCAGTATTCGGAACTAGGAACTTGTCTTCTCATAGACACCCATGTTATAAATAAAGATGCATTTCTATGCAATAATATTTCATAAGTGATTTCATTATTTAATTTAGAATACTTACTCAATATTATACATTCATTACTGTTCATTGTCACCTACAAATAGCTTGAGTGAGAAAAGATGGAAGGATGAGTAGGGTCACAATGTGAGATAGTTAATATATGCTGGAATAGTTAATATATGTTCAATGTTTGTGTGGAATGTGCTCAAGAACTGGCAAAAAACATGCTTGGTTTCTTTACATAAAGGGGACAAGAAAGTAAAGAAAAAAAAGTATGGCAGAGGTGAGAGTGGAAAGAATACAGAGGCAATGAGTGGATTTGGAAAGAAAAGATAATGTGTAGATCAACTGTTTACAGTGAAGAATGTGAGTGAGCAATAAGATAAAAAGAAACTGCTGAATTCATGGAGTTGGAAAGAGTGTGTCCATGGAGTGGTGTGGGAAGCATTGCAAATATAAGAATATGACAACGTGTTAGTAACTGTAATGAATTTATGGGAGGGGGAATATAAGGTGAATGCTCGAGATGTAGGAACGAATGAGAATGGTTAACTTGCCATTTCTTTAAAATCTATACTCTGGCGAATAAGTTTTTCTTCTGATAATGAATATCTAGCTTCTGAGGTGACAGCATCAACAGGTCCTTTGTCCACTTGCTGCTTGATGGCACGGAACAACATGTAGAGTGGCTCTCCAGCACACTCCTTCAAGAACTTGTATAACAGAAATGTGAACCAAGAAGACAACATCTTCTCTGCCACACTCTCCGTTCTGCAAGGATAGAACGTGACAATAATGCATACTAAGATTTTCCTTTGACAAGCATTATGTTACTGAAATCTTAAAAAAAAAAAAAATTAAACTCAGTACCAGCAATATTTTAGTCTAATCCATCTTAGTTACTTTCATTTATTTTGTAGAGCTTCCAATAACTTAAAGTTTGCCTAGTTCCTGTTTGAGTTCATCACTGTTCTTACTTAGATTTCATATTACTTCTTCCTGCTTTACCTGGTCTGCTATCATTATCATCAGTCTTGTTATTTTGTTTATTATGGTGAAGAGGTGTACAATTTGTCAATGTTCATTCCTTGATTTGTTAGACATGATGTAAATGCAAAAATCACTTTTACCAATGACAAACCTTTAAAACTTTCCTTCTATATATATATACAGTGGTACCTCGAGTTACGATGGTCCCCAAAATCGCCCTTTTATGTAAGTTTATTTTTTTAAATGCTTTTGTAGGTATATTTTTGGGGGTGTAAAAGGACTAGTCTATTTTACATTATTCCTTATGGGGATAAATTTGTTTGGTAATGGCACTTGAACAGCATTCTCGAACGAAAAAATATCGTAACTCGAGGTACCACTGTACTTCATGTATAAGCACTGGAATTAAAATGCGTTAGCTTTGAAGAATTGGGATACCACTCACAATATACAAACTTTTCATCAAAGTTTCTCTTCATGAGAGAATCAACTACTGTACCATACTTTGAAGTACTTACCTTCTAAATAGAAGTTTAGGGTGTATCTTTCCTTCAATACATTTTTCTATAAGTTCAGCTAAAAGTGTCTTGAGAATATCTGAACAATATTCCATTTTGCCTTGTAATGCCACCATTATAAGAGCAGCAACATTCACTCTGCACGAGAAAAAACTATCAGGTTTAAAGAAGCTTGAACAGAAAAAAAATCATCATGAAATCAATTATACTCAGAACTGAGAAACAATGTTTAAGTATGCTGCTGGTATGACTGGAAGAAGGATCTCAAGAGGCAAAATTAAATTATTAAAATTAAATTGTTAAAGTAAAACTTGAATATTTCTTAGAATCTCACCTGTCTCTCATAGAGAAATATCTATTGGATTCCAGTGTACGAATGAAAAGTAATAAGAATGTCTTATTCATAATTAGTTGACCAAAGAGCTTGAGGCCCTTCTCCTTGCGGACCAGATCTGGCCGGTCCATCTGTAGCACAGTTGTTTCTTCCAGGTTAGGGAAGAGGATCTTCATTGCATATGTACGATACTCCAGGAATGGAATACCGCCACCAATCAGATCACTTGTTAAGTCTGTCATTTCTGTTTGAAGTTCAGCAAATGCTGAAATGTAAATCACACAAGGTAATTAATACTGAGAAATGTATACAAGACACACACACAACATACAATAAGATCACAGTAAACAGGTAATATCACAATATGCAGAACAAGCACTGAACAATCATTGGAATTTCACTATATTTTTAACAGTGGTTGTTCTGCATATACAACATATGGGAACATTTATTTAGGAGATGTTCTGGTCACAATGAGTTTCTTCAATCCATTGGCTTTAAGAAACTCTGGTGAACAAAAGTTCTCTTAAAGTTCCCAAATCATTGCATGTGTCTTCTATATACAAATCCTGAAATTTAAAAGCAAGCAAGTTAGACATTCAGTTTAGTATGTTTCATAGGTTCACTATAAGAAAAGCTATTTATAGAGCCTACAATAGTGTACTATATACTAATAAGCTATTCTCTTAGATGTTCTGAAAAAAGGTTAATTATATTTTATTAAATAATAAAATTACTTAAAATTTTTCACCAGCACTTTCCCCTGTAGGTCATAGCATGCTAAACCTCTGGAATACCAGAGATTGGCACCTGAAATTCTGCTTAAGAGCTGCACCTTGCAGGCCTAAGTCCAGGGAGTAACTGACAACATATTAAGCAGAGAAGGCAGGATACTCGGAATGAAGGATAAAGTAGGTAAGTGAAGCAGAAGGGTCGTGGCTCCTAAAGAAATGATGCGGTGGACCATAGAACACTATACAGTCTACCAATATTTGGCTAATACAGCCTATCACTTAACGACGAAGTTTCGTTCCTAAGACCATGTCGGTAAACGAATTTGTCACTAAGTGAGGAGCATACTATAATGGTAGTGGGTTTGTGTCAACTATCATTGATATTGTTTTAATGTCACCTTTGCACCATTTATAACATTTATGGTATACAGTGGTACCTCGAGTTTTGAACAGCTCCCAACTCGAACAATTATGTAATTGTATTTTTGTAAGTGCTTTTGTAAGTACAGTCTCTCCTTACTTAACGATGGAGATAGGGACCCAAGACACCGTCGGTAAGCGAATTCGTTGCAAAACGAGGAGCATACTATACAGGTCTTCCTCCACATTTGTCCAATCCAATCTCTTTTTAAAGCTACCCAAGGTCCTATCAAAGCTAAAATCTTGGGTAATTTCAAATTTAGGTTGGATAAATACATGAGTGGGAGGTGTTGGATTTGAGTGGGACTTGCATGTGAGTAAATAGAATTATCAAAGCTTATTGCTTGGATAGCAATGAAAATTGAGTTGGGCAAATATTCTGTTAGTGGGATGGATTGTGAAGGACCTGCCTAGTATGGGCCAACAGGACTGCTGCAGTGTTCCTCCTTTCTTATGTTCATATGTTCTTAAATGTTTATACAGCAGTGTACTGTATATTGTAATAAATAGAATTGAGGAAATCAGGTCTAATATATATTATTTAGGTACAAATACTGGTCAGAGAGCCCGTTGTAAGTCCGAGGCGTCGGTAAACGAGTACGTCGCTAAGTAAGGAGAGACTGTACGTATATTTTTGGGGGTCTGAAACGGACTAATCTATTTTACATTATTCCTTAGGGAACAAATTCGTTTGGTATCAGCACTCGAACAGCCTTCTGGAATGAATTAAGTTCGTAACTCGAGGTACAACTTTATTCTTAAATGTTTATACAGTAGTGTACTGTATACTGTAATAAACAGAAGAGAGGAAATCAAGCTCTAATATACATTATTTAGGTATGTATACTGGTCAGACAGCCTGTCGTAAGTCCGAGGCGTCGGTAAATGAGTATGTCGCTAAGTGAGGAGAGGCTGTATTGAGCGGTGCTTCACTGTGAGGAGACAAGGAATGTGCCATCCCATTCAATTCTCAAATGTTATATACTGTTTCACAAACTAAAGTAGACTTTTACATGTGATACAGTATAAAAAAAAATTCTGGAATAAAAATCAAGAGACAACGGATACAAAAAGTGGGGCTATACTAGAGTATGTAATGAGACATTAACCATAAAGCTTTACTCATTAGTTAAGCAAAGAATGCAGCATGGAACTGGGTAGGACATAAGGCCTTACTTATTGGGAAAAATGTTAATATCTGCAGTATTCATAAATTGTTTTTTAGGTCAACAAAATTACAAATTTGCTTTTGTGTCCTGGCCCACTTCTACCAGTAATTCCCTATGTACCATATACATTACCCATGTGTGATCAAAGTAACTTGCAAAAAATAATGAAGATTCTTACAATGAGCTAATCATGACCTGAATGAGATTACTAAGCTGTCATGGGCCTGGCATGCATCTACAGCATAAAGTGAGGAACACCTACAATATTAATAATAGCACATACCTTCTTTACATTCAGCAGCAACTCTAAGTTCAAGGACATCCATTTGCTCCTGCATACTCTTAAGGACTCTTGAGTTCTGGTTGCTCTTCTGACGGTAAACTATTAAACAAACAACTAAGATGAAAATTAAGACCACTGCACCCACAGACAATCCGATGATCAATTGTTTAGACAGTGTGCCAACGTCTGTGGTGCCAGCATACTTCAAATATCCAATCTCATATCTCAGATTACTGCCAACAATTACCTGCAAAATAATATTTTTGAGTTAACATAGCAATCTCACATTACCAACTGCACTTCTATTTTCATTATTATTATTATTATTACTATTATGTTAAAGTGCTAAACCCATAGGGGGTCACAACACCTGGAAAACGGGAAGTAATCAGATTCAATCCCAAGAATGGAAGATCAGATCCAATTTTTTGGATCAAGCACCCCTCTCCCCCCACCACATCCATTGGCATCAAAGAACCTCCAGCAGTGAAACAAGTTCTTTGGAAAAAAAAAAAATTAGACCTACTACAACTTGTGGGAAGCCATCCCCGTTTAGAGCTTCAGGTTGTTCTTTAGGGGGTCGGCATGTTAGTTGTGACCGTGAGAGTGAAGTCACGTTGCAAGACTCGGAGCCAATGAGAACCTCAACATCTATCTCCTGGGATGCTCGGTCCAGATTCTTACCATTGATTGTAAGATAATCTGACTTGTATTGTTTGACCTGAAATTATAAAGTCATGACAAAAAAATAAGCTCAATACTAATGGAAGATTAGAACTTTTCACATGAATGTATTCATAATAATAATAATAATGTATATCCATATTATATACATATATTCCACAGTGTGTGTACCAGTCACTTACCATATCAGAGTCTTCAAATGGAAAATACACTGGATTGGGATAAACAAGGAAGGGTGAAAATCCTAAACTGTCGAGATTTCTAACAGACTTCACGTGATCCATGATGAACCCATAATCCAGCTTCATTCCGTTTTCATGGTCTATCCGTTCATTTCCAATTGATATAGCAGGTGACTTGCATTCCATCCTTGTTGAATTCTTTACTTCACATGGCTGTAGATTACAGCATGGATTAAAATTAACAAGGGAGTCGTACAGGTATAATCACCATAACATGCACTGTATTTGACACTGATTTAGACAAAATAATGTAAAATTAAAATTTTAATTATAATAATAAACCACAATGTAAATCTATACTGTATTTACAAATCTGAATTCTAGCCAAATTTCAATGAACATATTCTTGTACTTACGTTGGTATATTCTTTTTCTTTATACACTACATACATTTTGGGTTCTCTAATAACATCAAAATTTGTTCCATCTACTGTGATTATAATGCCCCCAGAGGGAATGCCACGGGGACCATTGCGCTGAAAAACAAACATATGATGCCTATTTACATTTATGAAGATACAGCAGTTTCAAAAAATAATATAAGAAACAAAGTGTAAGTCTCCAAACTAACATTCAAGTCAAAATAATTTTTTTTATTTAAAACTACTTTTTTAACACAACACAGGAAAATGTATCCACAACTCAAAGATAACTTATCTTTAAACTCGTTAGGGAACTAAGGTAAGTGATTATCAAGCACCATCATTTTCCCCATTTTATTTTCCTTGATTATTGTACCTGGTGATGATTCCAGCAATTACTGCCTCAATGAATGGTCTTCCAGCAGACTTGCTGGTTGACAGCCTGATCAATAAGGTTGTTACCACTTGCTGCATGCAGTTTAACTTGTGCATTACAGCCAAGCTGATTAGGAATTGCCAGTAGAAATGTGTAATGCTTCTTTTTGAGGACACTTAGGTGTCTGAAGGTGATTACTCTTATACTTGAAGGAATGGTGGCAAAAGGTTATAGACCCTGTGGCATGTGCAAATTAGGTAACTAGTCCCTCCAATGTTTTCAAGAGTAAATTTCAGCACATCTTTTTTGCCTACATTCCAGGGAGTATAATTGACTAAGCATTTTCAATAATTCAGGTGTCTGTATTTATATAGGCAGTGAAATTTCTTTGTACATTTTCCATATCTGCAATTTGGCTTACCTTAAAGAAAAAAATCATTATTATTCAGCAATACTCCAGTCTAAAAAGTACAAGTGCCTCAAAGGGCATCAACAGTGGGCATTGGCACTGCTTGTTTTAAAAGTTTTATCTCACTAATAATTTTGAATGCAGTTGTGACAGTCTACAATATTCAAAATAGTTACTATTAGATCCTTCACATTCCTCTTTTAATCTGCTTACATTCATCCCTTATTTTTTTCAATGATAATGTAGCTAAAATTTATTCTTGTTGAACATCATAATTTTTCTGTAGTACACTGAAAGACTTAGGTTAACTTTGGTTTTGAGGTTGACTGTCTTCAGTGGATGTCACACTAGTACGGTTCCTGGAGTCTTAATTTGGGGCAGGATTCATGGACATACCATCAGTGACAAAAATTGGTGTCATATCCATAAAATATTCATGCGAGTTGTCAAACTCTAGTGTGTCCTTAATATTTCAGTTATTTCTTTGGTGTCACCAGTGAAAATTTCACCTCCCTTAAGCACGGGCCCAAAACTAGAGGTACTGTTTACCTTCTTTTTTGCATACGGTCAAAAATATATGGAGTGACTAAAATTTAACTCCATGTTTGCTATTTCTTTATTTAATTTTTTTTCTATAGTAAACCTTTTTATGTATATACGGTAACAGTTTTATGCATATGTAGTGGATTAAAAAAAATTTGGTACAAATCTCTCAAGACATGTGGATTTTGCTTTTTTTATAAAGTTAGAAATGAAGATTAATTTTAATTAATCTTTCTTCAATTGTCTTTTGATCATCCATATTTACATTTGCTATTGCGAGTTCCACTTTCGTGAGCTTCGAACATTTGTGAATGACACTGGCAGTAAAGAGTTAGAATCCACACATTAGACTCATCATGCCATGCAGTTACACTCCATATAATCACCTCCATTCATGTGTCATCAGTAGCTGCATGACTAACTATCATATCACCATCATCATCCTCACTGTCATCATCACCACAAGTCATCAGAGTTCGTCTGCCTAACCTTACAAGTAGCGAGTGTTTTGTTTGTTCATTATTTGTTATTAAACCATAACATGTACGTATATACAATATTTTACGATGTTTTCATGTGTTTTATGATTGTTCATGGTTCAATAGGTTAATGAAGAAGTATTGTTAGGCTAAGTAAATGCTATTATTATATTTCCCTACAATATATTTGCGCACCAAACATTTGCGAAGTTCTTGATCCCCTAACCCTCGCGAATATGGAGGGCCTCCTGTATATAAATACATGTTCTAATATGGGATCAGCCCTACCAGCCTAGCTCCTCTATGTTGGATAAGCAAGTGGTCACTGTAGTTACATTTCATTTTTCTCAGTTGTCAAGAACCTGCATAGATTTTACATCCTAGTGTATATGGCTTTTCAAATAAATCTTAATATCAGATTATTTTTTTCTAAACAACATTAGAGTACTTCTAAAAATGGTATCCTTTGCAACATAGCATTATCATTATGAAGAAATAGCATGTCAATTTTGAGTGTCTTGAAGATGGTATCAAAATTTTTATCTGTATAAAAAGAATGAAGCAATTGCAATTTCCTTCTCAATTTAGTTTAATGTAGTGTTTATATCTACCACTTATCAAGGTTTAGATAATATTGCTGTACTTACGAGTCCTGCTTGGCCTGCTCTCCCAGACTTGACAGTTATAATTGTTGGGTCATTGACATAAGTGAAATGCTTTTCTTCCAGTCTTCTACGTCCATTATCAAACACCATTTCAATTTTTCCTTCCTGAAGATCGGATGATGCTGAAGTGATGCAGGTTGCCACAGTTGCATTAGTGCTGTGGATGGTGAAAAGGTAAATTACCAGATGCTCAAAACTAAAACAATACAGGTGCACACAAAAGTGCCTCAATGAAATTACTGTTATTATTCATGAAGAAACACTAAATCAATAAGGGTCATATAGCTCCTGGGAAGGGAAGGAAATTAGGTGCGATCTGTTTCTGAATGAATAATAAAGTATATTTAATTAAAATATTATCCATGGAATGTTAACAAATACATATTAAAGATTTCTTGTTAAGTAATAATTGATGTCATTGCTTGTAAATGGAGATGTTATACAAATATAACTTTTTACTCAAAGAGTACCACTAAAAATATACCTTTGAATCTTGCATGGTCTTCCACTAATGAAGGCTTCAATACGACTGCCTGCATTCATGTGTTCCCCAATTATGTGCAGAAGAGTTCCGCCAGATCTTGGCCCAGAATCTGGGGTGAGGTCCTTTATCTCAGGATTAACAAATCTATATTTTTTCAACGATTCTCCTCTGTATTCTCGAGCCACCTGTGGATAGGAGAATTATGCATGTTTCTTGTTTACCTCAACAGCTGTTTTCCACTAAGGCAGGGTGACAAAGAAGAGAACACATACAATATCATTCATTTCATTGTTGTTTTGCCAAAACTGTGCTGACATCACATTTCAGAGGACCTTCCAACTACCAATATCCTACCCCTTCTCCAGGACTCAAATCTAGCTAAATGGTTTCCCTGAATCCCTTCATAAATGTTACAATGCTCAGACTCCAACAGCACATCCATGAAAACCCACTTTTATCCATTCACTCCTAACATGCTCATACAAGCCTGCTGAATGTTCAAGCCCCTACAACTAAATGCTTCCTTTATCCCCTCCCTCCCTGGGATGCCTCCTACCTACAACCCCAAGAATTATACACTCTCATTATCCTCCTCCCTCTTCCCCCTTCCTAAATCTTCCCTGCCCCTCTGCAATCTTACTTTCTGTTTTATTCCTAAACCTTTAAATAGTAATTATTCCATACACCTTTACCTGGTACACTCAGGTGTCATTACCTTCAGAAGAAGGTTCTCTACCATTTCAGATTTTTTTTTTTGGTGGGGAGGCAGGGAAAAAGGAATTTCAGACACTGAGAGCAAGTTTCATTTTGAGGGTCTGGACAATGAAAGCATCATGAATCTTATTTAACCCTTAAACGGTCCAAACGTATATATACGTTTTTACCGCTAGTGCCCCGAACGTATATATACGTTTTTTTTACATGCTTTCTTATGGGGAAAATCAAGGTCGGGGCACTAGCGGTAAAAACGTATATATACGTTTGGACCATTTAAGGGTTAAAAGTAAGTCACTCTACAATTAACAGGATTCACAAATTTCCAATTATATTAATATATACTGGGATTATTTTTATCTACACTATATCTACAGGTTTATCTTCCAGGACAGAATTGCATATTCAAAATTTGGGAAAAAAATTACCTCCCCTTACCTTGACAACAATAGGTCCCTCTTTGAAGTCATTGACCCCTGGACTATCGACCATACAAGTAACCTCTGTAGTCTTGATGTAAGAGTTGCGGTATGGCTGACAAGTAATTCCTGCTACAGTAATACCCTCGTAGATATCATCAATGTGTTTACCCAAATTGATACCTGAAAATTATCATGCAAGTTGGTCATTGGAAGCCACCAGAATATTTGATTCAACTAGATTTAACCATATTAGCTGTTTCTCCACAAGGTAAGGTGACCACCCAAAAAAAATGCATTCACCATCAATTATTTCCTATGCCTTTCTATAAAGTCAGGGATAATCACAATTCATATGACCTACTAAAATGCAACATCCTCACTTAACCTTCAGAGTGCAGGCACTGTACTTCCCACTTCAATGCTAATGGGCTTTCCTGAATCACTTCACAAATGTTACCATGCTCACAATCGAGTTACACATTAAATCCCAAAATAACCCTGTCTGCATACCAGTCTAACACAGTGCCATATGAACAAAATATGTAGGCAGCAATAAATGCCATGAAGAAGCATCCTTAGGTGTGCAGGCACTGTACTTCCCACCTCCAGGAATCAAGTCTGACTATAAATTCTGAAAACAAATTTCTAACTCATAGCCATAGAAAATACATGAGCAGACTACTAATGCACAGAATATTTATTTTGGTCAGTCTTCCTACATTTGGTAAATGTAAAGAACATTCTTAAAATGTTTAAACAGACAAAAATCACACACCTTTAATAGTAACGTTGGTTCCACCATCCCAGGGTCCACTCTTAGGGAAGAAATCTGTGATGTTTATGTTTGGGCAAGTGCGTTCCCGGTCCAGCCACGAACCACCGAGACACTGATTCTGCACCTCACACCGACCTGTTGACTGGCACCATCCACATTTGTACCGTTCCAGCAAACTCAAGCACATCCCACAATTGTCAGCCATCAGGTGACACTGGTACACTAAAACTGTGTGGATAAGATGATAAATGCTACATTAATGCTACATGCACAGAGGTGACATTTTGTAACAAAAGTGGCACTTGGGACAATAATGATGTGCATAAATTTGACACTTGGTACACTAATGATGTGAACAAGTGACACTAATATACTAATACTGTGGATAATGGTGACAATGATATTATGCAAAGGGAACACTGGTACATTTTTATACAAATATTTGTACTCTCAATAATTGTAAACTTTAAAAGAAAATTCCAGCTCTCGTCGCCATTAAGAAAACCTAATTGATATGATTATGGATGTAATTTTCCTAAAAGATACTGTATAAAGAGAAAGGGGAGAAGGACAAGGGGTAGTGGTAGCAGTTCTGATCACAAATGCATGGAGAATTGAAGAATTATAAATTTCACACTGAGTTCTCAGATTCAGTAGCTGGACTAATTACTATGGAAGGTTCTAGGGTCATTTTTGGCTCTTTTAGAATCCATCACCAAACAACAAAATGCAATAGCATGAATATGATATACAACTGAAAAATTGCTGCAGCAGCAGCAAACCAAGCTAGTGAAAGTAGGGTATACCAGCCAAGGAGATATAGATAAGCAGAACAGGAAACCAGACAGGGGTCCAGAAACAGATTTAAGCTGCGTGACTCAATGCTGAACATTCCAAAGCAACATGTTAAAGAACAGACAAGATGAAGAGGAAAGGATAATCCAGCAAGACTGAACCTTGATTTTACCTTCAGTGAGACAGACATAGAAAACCAAATAAATACATGGGAGTAATAATGTTTGTGACATGCAAAGAGTACGTTACATTTATTCGGCGTATGTACACACTCATATAGGCTGCCTCCCAACCAGCGAACCGGGTGCTAAGGGTTTAACGATTTTACAGGGCCCCATCGTTAAATCAGTACCTCGGTTCATTAACCAATCATAATGTGGGTCTGACAATGGCCGAGGTGATGTATCACTCAAAATGAGCTCTTGCCAGACTCATACAGCTGCTGGTTGAGCACGGTTCTCTCTCTCTCTCTCTGGCTTTTGTTATTGCCTTGATTACCATTTAAATACTACTGCTGTGTTTATTTTCATTCCAAGCCTCATTATGACCAGGTTAACAGGCCATTATTACCTGGATGTGTAATAATGTTTAGGGAGAGGAAGAAGTATATGATGATTTGAATGTTAAGGTATTTTACAAGTACTCACCGTGAATATTATCTGGATTGTCAAGAGGTTTTGAGCCTCCCCAGATGACAGCAAAAGTGGCATTTGTAGATGGAGCTGCTGTCGTGTACGCGAACTCCATCCCGTCACAATATATTGTATCACTCAACAGATTGGCATTGACACTTGTTACTCTCCCCTCAATGTTGAACTGGCATACAAACCTAGTTTGTGTGATGAATTGCTGTAAAAGAAAAAGTTTGATGATTTAATCAAAATGCATAAATTTTCAATCAGCAGGTAACTTATTACAGTATTTTGAGATGGGGAAGGGACGATACCAAATTTTTTGCCAATACAAATACAGATTGGTAAGTAAGACACATGGGCAACATTTAGGCATCCTTATTCCGAAACGTTTCGCCTATACAGTAGGGTTCTATAGTCGAGCACAGATGCGAAGACGATGTAATCAGTCCATTACCCTTGCAGATGTAGATTTGAGGTTGTCAGTCCCTCAGCCTGGAGAAGAATTGTTTCGTAGTCTGAAACAATATGAAGGACAAGCGACAGTGTGGAGACTTATGTACTGTCGGTAGTATGCCGACAGGTATGCCAACAGCATACAAGTCTCCACACTGTCGCTTGTCCTTCATATTGTTTCAAACTATGAAACAATTCTTCTCCAGGCTGAGGGACTGACAACCTCAAATCTACATCTGCAAGGGTGATGGACTGATTACATCGTCTTCACATCTACTGCTGCTGCCTACTTTCTGTACTCGACTGAGGCCTACTGTGTAGGCGAAACATTTCAGAATAAAGATGCCTAAATGTTGCCTATGCGTCTTACTTTCCAACTTGTCGGTATTGTATACCATTCTGATATTCACAAATACAGATACTGTATTCAATTTTTCAGATACCAATACAACCAAAACTGGCTGATACCAGTACTGATAGATACCATTTATGTTGGCTGATATCTACCAGTACTGATACTCAGTTTTAGGCCAGTACCAAAACCATCAAAATTGGATGATACTAACCAATACTGATACTTTGGTACATCCCTATTAGAGACATGTAAAAAAAGATTACAAAATACATTGATGCACGCAGGTACTGGCTGGCCCTGCTGCCCAGAAACAATGAAAGTGGACGCATCCAGGACAAACCTTGGACAGTACAAACTTGCCATTACGTTGAGTCAGTCCATTTTACCAAATGCTCAACCAGACCAGATAGCCATTTGATGTAGTGGATTTGGTCCATTTCATGGCTATTTTAATCAGACATCCTATTAAACATGCATGAAGAGCCTTTGTCCAGTTAGATTTTTTGTCCATTTTAACCGACATCCATTTTATTAGACCTTTACTGTATCAAACATTTTTCAATTTTTCCTTGTGTTTTCTTACCATATTTTTCCACAGTCTTCTTTTACTTACTCATAATACTTGCTTAAACAATGCTCAACTTTGCAAACATTCTTGTTACTTAAGGCAGCCAAATGACAACTATAGTGCTATTTCATTATGTGATAGTAAATCAGCATGTAAAATTTTTGATTAAGTTTCTAACATGCAGTACTCTTAAAAATAAGAACTGCTTTCTTACCTCAATGGCCTTCTCCACACCAACCAAGGCAGGGTGCCTCCTTCCCCCCCAAAAAAGGAAGCATTCGCCATTTATTTAATCACTGTCGTGCCAGAAGTGTGTTGACATCACAATCCGTTTACCCTCTGACTGCAACATGTCCACCCCTCCTTCGGAGTGCAGGCACTGCCTCCCCCCCCCCCACCTCCTGAACTCAAGTCCAGCCAATCAATTTCCCTGAATCCCTTCAAAAATGTTACCTTGCTCACACTCCAACCAAAACTAAACAGTGCAACTTAACAATGCATTTGTAATGAGTGCCATACTGACAGTTCAAATCCCACAATTGATATGCTTCATCTATATTTTCTTATGTTTGTTTTTACTTCCAAAAAAAACAAACATTGTTCTGAGAAAAGTAAAATTTGAGAATGCAGGCAAAAAATATCAGACAAACATACTGTGTCCTAGGTAGGTAGGTTGGTAGACAGCAACTACCCAGAGAGGTACTACCGTCTTGCCAAGCAAGTGTGAAATGGAGACCTGTAATTGTTTTACATGATGGTAGGATTACTGGTGTCTTTTTTTCTGTCTCATAAACACGCAGGATAACAGGTATATCTTGCTACTTTTACTTACACTTAGGTCACACTACACATGCATGTACATGCATATACAGTGGTACCTTGACTTATGAGTGCCCCAAGTTAAAAGTTTTCCGAGTTACGAGCCGTCACTTGGTCGATTTTTTGCTTTGAGTTGCAAGCCAAAATTCGAGTTACGAGCGAGGTTCAGATACGCTGCCACTAATTGGCGTTGTATCTGAAGTCAAATCCAACTCTGTACACAGAGGAATGTCAGGTACTTCGTCTCATCCCACATGCTCTTCCAAGACATAACTGGAAGGATAATACTCCCATACTAATCCCAAATTGTAGTGAGGCACCTCGTCCCTTGTTTGGTTCTTGTATAAATCTGGGGAAGAGGTAACCTCCATTTCAACACTCAGAGTTTTTCCAGAAACATTAAGGTGGGTGGAGTACTGATAGTGGTGGGTGGAGTAGTAATGGTGGTGGGTGGAGTAGTGATGGTGGTGGGTGGAGTAGTGATGGTGGTGGGTGGAGTAGTGATGGTGGTGGGTGGAGTAGTGATGGTGGTGGGTGGAGTAGTGATGTTGGTGGGTGGAGTAGTGATGGTGGTGGATGGATTAGTGAGGGTGGTGGGTGTAGTAGAGATGATGGTGGGTGTAGTAGAGATGGTGGTGGGTGGAGTAGTGAAGGTGGTGGGTGGAGTAGTGAAGGTGGTGGGTGGAGTAGTGAAGGTGGTGGGTGGAGTAGTGAAGGTGGTGGGTGGAGTATACAATATTTCTCATTTATAAATACAGTGGTACCTCTGTTTTCGTACAGCTCCCAATTCGAACAATTATGTAAGTGTATTATTGTAAGTGCTTTTGTAAGAGTATTTTTGGGGGTCTGAAACGGACTAATCTAATTTACATTTGTTCTTATGGGAACAAATTCGTTCGGTAACAGCGCTCGAACAGCATTCTGGAATGAATTATCGACGAAAACCGAGGTACTACTGTACATTTTTCTTATTTAAAAACCCATAACAAAAAAAATTGGGTTTTTTTTGGGGGGGCTGGAATGGATTAATGGCATTTCAATTAATTTCAATGAGGAAAATTGATTTGATATACACTACGAGCAAATCGAGTTACGAGCTTGGTCACTGAACAAATTAGACTCTTAAGTCAAGGTACCACTGTATATACATACCAATCTAGGTTTTCTTCTATTTTCTTAATAGTTCTTTTTCTATTTTCTTTAAAGTTAGTATATCTCCATGGGGAAGCAGAAAAGAACTCTTCCTCTGTAAGCCATGCGTGTCATAAGAGACGACTAAAATGCCAGGAGCAAGGGGCTAGTAACCCCTTCTCCTGTATAAATTACTAAATTTAAGAAGAAAAACTTTTCTTTTTAGGTCACCCTGCCTTGGTGGAATACGGCCGGTTCATTGAAAAAAAAAAAATAGTTTGTAACAGATGAACCACACTGCCATGCCTTCTCTGCAGGCATATAAAAATATACAATATAAAACATTAAAAAACAAACCAATAATATACATATGCCTAATACTTACAGCAATATTATCCACCTTCACTTTGATGGATTTATCAGTACCAGAAGATACCAAAATTTCTTGACTTTCAACAAATGTGATTCGAGGACAAAAGGACGGCCCACTTCTGATGCTTGGTCCAACACGCTGAAAATATGCCTAGTTTCACAAAGATGTATCAGAGCTCAATAGCTTTTTTATCAACACCCTACCGATTATCTGCTTACCCATCAATATTAGCATATTACAGTATTATTGAAGTACCAATGAAAGCTAAAATATCCCTGTGAAATATACTGTTTGAGCAAGAATACATGCAAATTTATCTTATAAAACTTACATTAACGCCATTGACTAAGACATCATTTCTACAATTTTCTGCAGAGTCATGGGTACATCTATGTCCGTCTACACACCAATCACAGGGAAATGGGGAAGACACACACTCTGTACAAGAGCTATATGTATTGCAGTCAAAGAAAGTGAAGTTAGTAGATACAAACTCTGGACCTTCAGACTTGCGGACAGACAGCTTGGCAGTGAAGTGATCTGGAATGATAAGCATTGCACATATCAGTATAGTTACTGTATGCATTTTAATATATTTGCACAATAATATTTTCACTGACCTCAAAAACTAGAGATGTGGTAGCAATGAAAGCCTTGCCAAAAATTTATCTGAATCTTATAAATTACAAATTAATATACAAAGACAATAAAAAAGGGGGATGACAGTAAATAATATAGTTACAATACTGTTTACACTTCACATTTGTTTATGTAACTTATAAGAATAATTTTTTTTACCTTTACTGCATGCTGATAAAACATGAATTTTCTTCCCTGACTTTATGCCTATAATTAAGGCTTGATCCAAAGAATGGGATCTACCAGACCTTCCTTGGATTAAACTTGATTACCTCATGATTCCCAGGTGCTGTATTGATCCCTTATGGGTTCAGCTCTTCTTCATGAATACAATAAAAGGCACCCTTCGTGTGTACTGAAGATAATTTATAATTGGGCAACTGAATTAAAAAAAAATTTAAGTGTCTGACAGGAGAAAAGTTAATGTTTACCCCAAGACATTTTAAAATTAAGAGGAAATATATTTTTTATTGTTTAAAAGTTCCTTGGTGATGTAGGTACTCATTTTCTAGCTTAATGGTATATGAAGTTTCTACTAACTTTTTTGTACTGATTTTCTGTTGTGGATAATATGCATCAGTTTTAACCTTGTGGAGTTCAGCTCGATTTTGAAATGATATCTTAGGTTAATAAATCCTAAAATAAAATACAAGTTTAAACTTACAGTACTAGTCTAATAATACTGGGTTTTGTTATCACACATACGTTCATTCTGGGGTATATCTGGTAGCATGTCATTTCTAGGGGTGGTACAAGACACTCCTTGTGCAGTGCGCCTGGCTTCTGTGGTCAAGTCTTTACCCATGGCACTGAACACACACTGCAGAGAACCTTCGACTGATGGCAAGTTGTCAATTGTCAGCGATAACTGGGAAAGTATTATAAAATGAATTGTGTTTTCATATGTACAATACAATTAAATATCATTGTAGTAAAAAAGAAGAAAAATGCATTTCATAAGTCAATATTATACATCTTACTAAGTAGTAATTAGTAAATTAAGAGGCATGCAACAGTAAAACCACTACTAATACATACAGATTTGGACCCTGAATCATTGTACCATACATGGCCTCTTCAACTGGAAGAAGCCATGTGACATATACTGGGCTGGGCCCAATTTTTTACTGATTATTATATGTCATATCTGCAGGTACAAACTTCGACACATGAAACTTACAAAGTACTGTATTGCTTAATAGAAAATGACAATTCTCTTCACGAAAATAAAAAAAATGTCAACTCACAGTGCGAGCAGTAGTTCTTTGAAGCTTGTCTGGCATGACATTGGTGATGGTGGTGCACCGGCCAGTCTTGTAGCTGACCCAGTGCTGGGGGTCTTGGGTGGCATCGCGGCAGTCCCGCCGCAGCGAACACTTGTTTTCTAAGGAGCACCACCCACAATAGGGGTCCCTTGCACCTAAGCACTGGTTACAGCCTTCGTATATGCTACACTCCTGAGCCTTCACTTTAGAAATCTGTAAAAAATATTTCAAATCAGTATATGGTGTCAGAACGATATTTTATAATTAACAGGGATAAACAACACTAAGTGGAAAGTTACTAAGGAGTTTCAAAGACAAGAGTGTAGAAAAATTAAGCTGTATATGTGTACACTAAATGTATGTGTGTGTGTTTAAACACACACATATGAGCATGTTTTAATAAACCAACAAGATGTTTCACATTTAAGAATTAGTTACTGTGGTAGGTCTCACACAATGGATGTTTCCTTGTTGGGCCACCAGACTGAACTGGACCACCCACTTCAAAACCCCTAACTTAACACCCAGTGACTTGCATCACTTAGGACCCTTCAAGAAGCTCTGGAAATTGTAAACAGTAGAGAGCAGAAGGTTGTTAGGGGATCCATAACATTTTCCACTACAGTACATAGGAGCTGATATACTGGTGTAGGTGGGTGGGGTATTTTGTTATTGAGAAACCAGAATTTTTTTCCTAATGTAGGTCTTGGTCATAAGATGACCAGGTAGGTAAGAAGGGTGAGTGTGAGTGTGTATGAGTGAGTGTGTGTGTGTGTGTGTGTGTGTGTGTGTGTGTGTGTGTGTTGTGTCCATTTTGTCTGCATGTCGATTGACACTAGGCCTGTTGTATGTATGTGTGTGTGTAGGAACGATTTTCCGTGTGACGGGTCGTGCTGAGCACTTTACCACTAGGCCGGGGGTATGTGTGTGTGTGTGTGTGTGTGTGTGTGTGTACCACTGTGGTTGCAGGGTCGAGACTCGGCTCCTGGCCCCGCCTCTTCGCTGTCTGCTACTGGGTCTCTGCTCTCCCTGCTCCATGAGCTTTATCATACCTTGTCTTAAAACTATGTATGGTTCCTGCCTCCACTATATCTTTCTCTAGACTATTCCACTTCCTGACTACTCTGTGGCTGAAGAAATGCTTCCTAACATCCCTTTGACTCATCTGAGTCTTCAGCTTCCAGTTGTGTCCCCTTGTTTCTTGTTCCCTCTCTGGAACATCCTGTCACTGTCTACCTTGTCAATTCCCCGCAGTATTTTGTATGTCGTTATCATGTCTCCTCTGACCCTTCTTTCCTCCAGTGTTGTTAGTCCTATTTCCCTCAACCTTTCTTCATAAGACAGACCCCTGAGTTGTGGAACTAACCTTGTCGCAAACCTTTGCACTTTCTCTAGTTTCTTTACGTGCTTGACCAGGTGTGGGTTCCAGACTGGTGCTGCATATTCTAGTATGGGCCTGACGTACACGGTATACAGTGTCTTGAACGATTCCTTGTTAAGGTAACGGAACGCTAATCTTAGGTTTGCCAGTCGCCCATATGCTGCCGCAGTTATCTGGTTGATGTGTGCCTCCGGAGACGTGCTTGACGTTATACTCACTGTGTGTGTGTGTGTGAGTGAGCGTGTGTGAGAGAGTGAGCGTGTGTGAGTGAGCATGTGTGTGAGTGAGCATGTGTTTGAGCGTGTGTGTGAGAGTGAGCGTGTGTGAGAGTGAGCGTGTGTGTGTGTGAGAGTGAGCGTGTGTGTGAAGTGAGCGTGTGTGCGAGCATGAGTGAGCGTGTGTGCGAGCATGAGTGAGCGTGTGTGCGAGCATGAGTGAGCGTGTGAGCATGAGTGAGCATGTGAGCATGAGAGTGAGCATGTGTGAGCGTGAGAGCATGTGTGTGTGAGCGTGAGAGCATGTGTGTGTTTGTGTGCGCGAGTGTGTGTACTCGCCTATTTGTGGTTGCAGGGGTTGAGTCATAGCTCCTGGCCCTGCCTCTTCACTGATTGCTACTAGGTCCTCTCTCTCCCTGCTCCATGAGCTTTATCAAACCTCATCTTAAAACTATGTATGGTTCCTGCCTCCACTATGTTGCTTTCTAGGCTATTCCACTTCCTGACAACTCTATGACTGAAGAAATACTTCCTAACATCCCTTTGACTCAGGAGTCTTCAACTTCCAATTGTGACCCCTTGTTTCTGTGTCCCCTCTCTGGAACATCTTGTCTCTGTCCACCTTATCTATTCCTCGCAGTATTTTATATGTCGTTATCATGTCTCCCCTAACACCCTCCTGTCCTCTAGTGTCGTCAGGCCGATTTCCCTTAACCTTTCTTTGTAGGACAATCCCCTTAGCTCTGGGACTAGTCTTGTTGCAAACCTTTGCACTTTCTCTAATTTCTTGACGTGCGTGACCAGGTGTGGGTTCCAAACTGGTGCTGCATACTCCAGTATGGGCCTGACGTATATGGTGTACAGATTCTTGAATGATTCCTTAGTGAGGTATTGGAACACTATTCTTAGGTTTGCCAGCCGCCCGTATGCTGCAGCAGTTATCTGATTGATGTGTGCCTCAGGAGATGTGCTCTGTATTATACTCACCCCAAGATCTTTTTCCTTGAGTGAGGTTTGCAGTCTTTGGCCACCTAGACTATACTCTGTCTGTGGTCTTCTTTGCCCTTCCCCGATCTTCATGACTTTACATTTGGCAGGGTTAAATTCAAAGAGCCAGTTACTGGACCAGGCTTGTAGCCTGTCCAGGTCTCTTTGTAGTCCTGCCTGATCCTTGACTGATTTAATTCTTCTCATTAACTTCACATCATCTGCAAACAGGGACACTTCTGAGTCTATCCCTATGTCTTTTTTTAGCAGCTGTGGGACGACCACTGTGTCCATGCTACCTCTCCATAGGATGTTAAAAGCACATGATAGGGGCTTCTTGCAGTTCTTGATGAACACTGAGTTCCATGAGCATGGGCCTGGGGCAGAGTGCAGAAATAACGAAAGCGCTTGGAAGACTGCTATATTTCACTATAGTTATATTGTAATATATTATACGAGTGTAATATTCATTGTGTCCTCTGATGTCTGTTTAGCGTGTATATATATCATTTATTGCCTTTTCGAAGTCATTTGGCACAAGGATAATATCAGATAGGTTTGAGTCTACCAAATTCTGTGTCTCGCTCATAAAAAATTCATTTAGGTCTTCGACTTTCAGTCTGGGTAGCGTGTGAGTGAGCGTGTGTGTGTGTGTGTGTGTGTGTGAGCATGAGATTGAGCGTGTGTGAGCGTGAGTGAGCATGTGTGAGCATGAGAGTGAGCGTGTGTGTGAGCGTGAGAGTGAGCGTGTGTGAGAGTGAGACAGCATGTGTGTGTGAGAGTGAGTGTGTGTGTGTGTGTGTGTGTGAGCGTGTGTATGTGTGAGCGTGTGTGTGTGTGAGCGTGTGTGTGTGTGAGCGTGTGTGTGTGTGAGCGTGTGTGTGTGTGAGCGTGTGTGTGTGTGAGCGTATGTGTGTGAGCATGTGTGTGTGTGCGCATGTGTGTGAGTGTGTGTATGTGTGAGCGCGCGTGTGTGTGTGTGTGTTCGTTCACGCACACATGCCTGAGTGCGTGCGTGCATGCATGCATGCACAAAGTCGAGAACAACATCCAGCACTGGGCTCTTACTTAGACGAGATGGGTCCTACACAGATTACAGCAAGGAAATGAGTGAGCTACTCAAGTCCCTATATGACTGTTTTTAGCAAGCCGCTACCCAGACTGAAAGTCGAAGACCTAAATGAATTTTTTATGAGCGAGACACAGAATTTGATAGACTCAAACCTATCTGATATTATCCTTGTGCCAAATGACTTCGAAAAGGCAATAAATGACATGCCCATGCACTCTGCCCCAGGCCCATGCTCATGGAACTCAGTGTTCATCAAGAACTGCAAGAAGCCCCTATCATGTGCTTTTAACATCCTATGGAGAGGTAGCATGGACACAGGGGTCGTCCCACAGCTGCTAAAAAAAGACATAGCCCCACTCCACAAAGGGGGCAGTAAAGCAATAGCAAAGAACTACAAACAAATAGCGCTAACATCCCATATCATAAAAATCTTTGAAAGGGTTCTAAGAAGCAAGATTGCCACCCATCTAGATACCCATCAGTTACACAACCTAGGGCAACATGGATTTAGAGCAGGTCGCCTTTGACAAGTGTGACTATGGTGTAATAGCGCACAAAATGCGTGATAAAGGAATAACAGGAAAAGTTGGTAGATGGATCTATAATTTCCTACCAATAGAACACAAATAGTAGTAGTAAACAGAGTAAAGTCTGAGGCGGCTATGGTGAAAAGCTCTGTTCCACAAGGCACAGTACTCACTCCCATCCTGTTCCTCATCCTTATAACTGACATAGACAGGGATTAAGCCACACCACCATGTCTTCCTTTGCAGATGACACCCAAATTTGCATGACAGTGTCCTCCATTGAAGACACTGCTAGACTCCAAGTGGACATCAACCAAATCTTTAAATGGGCCGAAGAAAACAATGATGAGAAATTTCAATTACAGTGGAACCTCTACTTATGAGTTTAATCCGAGATGTATCCCGATTTGCTCATATTTTGAGTCAATTTTCCACATTTAAATTAATTGAAATGCAATTAATCTGTTCCGGCTCTCAGGAGGCATGACAAGATGTACATGTACTTCAATATTTTTATCTATCAAAATTCATCTAATATGACATAATAAACAATATAAATAACATAGAAACCTGATACAGTGGACCCCCGGTGTTCGTCCTGCTCGAAACTTGCCCTTTTATGTAAGTGTATTTTTTTAAATGCTTTTATAAGTGTATTTTTGGGGGTCTAAAAGGACTAGTCTACTTTACATTATTCCTTATGGGAATAAATTCGTTTGGTAATGGCACTTGAACAGCATTCTGGAACTAAAAAATCACGAAAACCTGGGGTCCACTGTATATACTCTAGAATGAATAAAATGTCATTATGTGACAAGTGGAGGTGGCCATAACTGCTCCAGCATTGTTGTGGTATTCACTGGCATCTAGTGACTGCCTTTCGAAGCAGTCTATTATTATAATTATTATTATATTACATTATTATTATACATGTATTATTATATGTATTATATTATTATACTATTATTATTATATGTATTATTATTATATTTATTAGTACGTATGTATTCTTATAATAATTTATATTATTATATTACGTATATTATACAGTGGACCCCCGGTTTTCGTGATTTTTTCGTTCCAGAATGCTGTTCAAGCGCCATTACCAAACGAATTTATTCCCATAAGGAATAATGTAAAGTAGACTAGTCCTTTTAGACCCCCAAAAATACACTTACAAAAGCATTTAAAAAAATACACTTACATACACTTACATAAAAGGGCAAGTTTGGAGCAGGACGAACACCGGGGGTCCACTGTACGTATATAATTATATACGTATTATTATTATTATTATTTATTAGTACGTACATCTTCTTATAATAATACTCTTGCTTACCATTTGGAACTTTTATTCACACAAAAACTAGAAGATTTACTGTTATGCAGACTACTGCATTATTGTAATAATTGTATAAATAATGTCAACCCATTCATGACTCCATATTGGAATGGCCACTCGGACAGGTATTGGATGGTGATGTCATTTGTTTACTCTTGAACATCGCCAAAGAATCGAACATTTCTGCTACTTTGAGCTCAATTTCAAGGTACTTTTCATCGTGAAACCAATCAAAATCATTTCTATTTCTGTAATATATCTTCCATTCTATCAAACGAGACAAAAAAATGAGAATGCAACCATAAAAACCATACGAAAATATACCGCTAAGGGGTGGCAAATGGCCGAGAAGTGAACTCCATTATTTATGGTCCGATTTCTTTCATTTTTGGTGTACGTTAAGAAGCATCTTTCCATCATACATTGCCCAAGTTTCAATAAGATAATCCAACAAACAAATGAGATCCAATTCCCTAGATCAAGAACCCCTCACCAGCATCAAGGAACCTCCCTTGAGGCCTGCTCGCATCTTGAAAAACTTGCACGTCGGGGCACTCGTAAGTAGAGGTTCCACTGTACTTCGATACAGAAAATGTGAGGAAATTAAAACTGTATCGGAGTATAAAACAAATTAGAACTACACAATAGAGTGAAAAACTAATGTAAAAGACCTGGGAGTGATAATGTCAGAGGATCTCACCTTCAAAGACCACAACATTGTACCAATCGCATCTGCTAGAAAAATGACAGGATGGATAATGAGAACCTTCAAATCAAGGGATGACAAGCCCATGATGACACTCTTCAGGTTACTTGTTCTATCTAAGCTGGAATATTGCTGCACACTAACAGCACCTTTCAAGGCAGGTGAAATTGCTGACCTAGAAAATGTACAGAGAACCTCCATGGCACACAACTGCGATAAAACACCTCAATTACTGGGAATGCTTAAAGTTCTTCAACTTGTACTCCCTAGAATGCAGGCAGGAGAGATACATGATTATATACACTTGTAAAATCCTAGAGGGATTAGTACCAAACTTGCACACGACACGAAAATCACTCCCTATGAAAGCAAAAGACTCGGCAGACGATGCAATATCCCCCCCAGTGAAAAGCAGGGAAGCCACTAGCACGATAAGAGAACACAATAAGTGTCAGGGGCCCAAGACTGTTCAACTGCCTCCCAGCATACATAAGGGGGATTACCAATAGACCCCTGACTGTCTTCAAGAAGGCACTGGACAAGCATCTAAAGTTAGTACCTGACCAGCCGGGCTGTGGTTCATATGTTGGGTTGTGTGCAGCCAACAGTAACAGCCTGGTTGATCAGGCCCTGATCCACCATGAGGCATGGTCACAAACCGGGCTGCGGGGGCGTTGACCCCCGAAACCCTATCCAGGTATAAGCTAGCAACCCCTTCTGTGCATCTAGCAGTTCAAACTGGGAGGTCTGGCTGTGTACATATACTATCATGGGCATCTCAACCTTCTGTAATAGATGCAGATATAGAAGGCATGGTATAATTTAACCTCCAGAGAACCCGACATGGCCGGTGCAACAAGTAACCAGCCAGACAAGTGAAGTCTTTTGTCATTTGATTGAGGCCATCTGCTGGTTTACTGATCCACCCTGTTAAAAATTAAATGCAATATCCTGAGTGCTTCCCAGTGGGACAAACATGTGAATAGGTCCGTAGACAGAGATACCTGTGATCAGTTTCAATATTCTTCTGACCACAGCCCAGCCTAAGATTGTGCATCCGTGTTTATTTCCTGGTCAACCAGGCTTTTGCTGCTAACAGTTCACAGGCTTACTCAGTCATCACAACCCGGCTGATTTGGCATTCACATACCTTTAATATCTGGAGGCACAGACTGATATGGTATATATGTCTACCTTATTGCTGGTCATTACGTAGAGATGGTCACCAGCCTTGTCAAAGTACATGTCCTGTCTGACAGGAGAGTCTTGATCCACAACGATATCATCGTATTCTAGAGCGTTGTTCTGGTTCTCTATCACAACCTGGAAAATATAAATAATAAAACACTACTAACTTAACAAACACCAAAGAAAATATGGTATATCTGTAAACTCATTAACTAGTACAGTACCACTATAAATTTCAATACATATAGTACGTACTAATAAAAATTTACACGAGGATACGTGTTCAGTGGAAATTATCCAAATGATTCACGAGTTTAACCCTAAACTGGAAAAAAATTCTTACAAAATAACAGTACAGTAACCTGTTCCCATCAACAAGACTATAAATGGCCCTACTACCTATAAATCCATTGCCAGCCAGGAGAGATAAAACTGGTTTAACATGGAGGCAGTGGTAGTCTCTGATGGTGATGGTGGTAGTGATGATGGTGGTAGTAATGATGGTGGTGGTGATGGTGGTGGTAGTGATGATGGTGGTGATGGTAGTGATGGGGATGGTGGTGGTAGGTATGGGGACGGATGGTGGTGGTGGTGGTGAGAGGTATAGTGGTGGTGGTGGTGATAGTGATGGTGGTGAGAGGGATAGTGGTGGTGGTGGTGATAGTGATGGTGGTGGTGGGGGGGTGATGATGGTTGTGCTGGTGGTGGTGGTGGTGATGAGGATGATTGTGGTGATGGTGGTAGTAATGGGGATGGGAATAATGTGGTGTAAAAGCACTAACATTAATTTTTCTGTCAGTATGTATCTATATGCTGGCTGACTTTATTTTACATACATCAAGATAAAATTTAAATACTATCTACCAAGAGAATGTTAATCAGATGGGCATCCACCATCTATTTAACTTAATCAAAACTTGAAGGCATCTAGTGATCATTCTGTTAGTACTGTACTGCACGTACTACTGTATTAATGAATGATTCAAAACATTGTAGGAAATATTACAATGATGAGAAAAGCTCAGCTGATGGTGCATGACAATCAGGCAACAGCTGCAGGTTTATGCATTTGAAATATAGATGATATTATTGCATTAATCAGGGAAAATAACATGACATAACACAGGTACATGTCACCATATGACTCATTCAGTAGTGCACACCCTATGGAGGTGTTCTTGCAAAATGTCAACCACTCGTGTGCAGTGCTATAGATAGTAGTGTCTAAACACAAGTGTGGTAGCCATGAGCCTTAGAGTAGGGCTGCAGTAAAATGAAAGCTGGCAAATAATGTAATTTGTAATGAAATAACCTGGCTTTTGTGAATCACTTAATGTTTTTATTTAGTATGTACAAGAACATTATTTACCATAATTACTTTTTACTTCTGAAAATGAAATACATGTAGATTTTTTTCCCAGTAAATACAATATACAACTGTTACAAGAATAAGTGGCAAGTTATACAGAGCTATGCAAAGCATTTTGGGCAATCTTAAACCAGCTTAAAACTAGCAGTAAACCCTATACTTAAAGGTCTAATAAGGAACATGGGTGAACGGTAATGGTGATTGTGGTAGATAGAGATGGAACAGTTTTACCGTGACTAACAACAATGGACAATTCTGTAACTGATGGACCTTCATTTGTTCCAAAATCAATTGACCTAGTGGAGTTCATTTTTCAAATCCCATTAAATTGAGGATTTACTGTTCTATAATATTACGTATACTGGTTCTAAAATAAAAAAAATAAAAAATAAAAATGTTCAATGAGGTAATTATACTAACATTTTGGCTCAGAAAATAGTTTCTGGACAGATATATAAAATTAAGATTGTAATATATGAGGTAGTTCTGTATTACTAAAATAAAATACTTGACTAATAAAATAAAAATATGTACAGCATAAAAACAAAAATATAAACTGTTTAATACCACACTAAATACAGTGGACCCCCAGTTTACATACTGCTCCAAACTCGAACAATTATGTAAGTGTATTTTTATAAGTGCTTTTGTAAGTGTATTTTTGGGGGTCTAAAAGGACTAATCTAATTTACATTATTCCTTATGGGAACAAATTCATTTGGTAATGGCACTTGAACAGCATTCTGGAACGAATTAATGACGTAAACCGAGGGTCCACTGTACTATCTTAATTTTGCATGTCTTTTTCTGACCCAATATTTTATTCTAATGTGCCTCTTCTATTGTTCTCATCAACATTTTATACAAATTGGTTCTATTTCTCATTAACCCTTTACCAGGCCAGGTGTGCCTCTATTGATTCTATGAGGTATTAGGCGCCTAAATAAATAAATTTGACAATAACACAAATAAATATGTCTTAGAATTGCTTATATTATCAGAATATAGGTTGCAAATGTTGCAGTGTCTCAAATTTGATGCGTGGCCTGGTAAAGGGTTAATGCTAAAATATCTCTAATAAAATGCAAATACAATATTAGTTCAGTGTATAAAAGTACAAGAGAATCTAGAGCTATAATAAGAATGTAAATAGAATAAATGAAACTATGAAGAAAGAAAGAATTAAACTCAGGATAAAAATAATATCAATCAAATGAAATAACAAAAGATTACACTATTACACAGGATACTGTAATTAAAGCAATGATTAGGGAAGGAAAATGAACACTGATAGATAAACATTAACAGGAAGGTATGTATTGAAGTATGTAGAGTATTAGGTTAAGAACGACCTATTTAGACTCGTTTCCTGTTGTTCCAACAGCTTTTTCTTAGCGTGAACAAGAGATTCTGGCATTTTTAGTGAGGTACTCGGACACAGATGTGTTGCTTCTGGTTTGTGATTGACTGCAGATCTTTGCATATTGTGAGGTTATGGAATCTTAGTTGTACTAGACAAATGACACCCACTTTACCCAACAGAAGTGCTTTGATGGCACTTGGCTCAATATTTACTTTCAACTTGTCTTAAATTTTATGAACGTCATTTAGACAATATTCTTGTGAAACAGTTGTTGTTCAACCTATGATGTTCATGACAGCAGCATCAGCTAGTTGGTGCTGCTCAATCCCTGATGTTTGTTTGCTGAGTAGGTCAGATATATAACTGCATAGGTCAGATAACTCGGCATCAATGTTTTCTATTATGTAGTTTTATAAAAAAAAAATTTATTGACAGAACGAATTTGCTTTTCCATGTTCATTACCTTTTTCACTGTGGCTTTGGATGCTACCTGTTTATCTGGAGTCTATCTGAAGTTGCTTCTGGAAGTCATTATCCCTCAGACCTGGCCTCCTCGTTGCCGGCCTGATCAATCAAGCTGTTAATACCAGCCACCCGTAGTCCAAAATAGGCACAACAACCCGGTTGCTCAGGAACCATTTTTGAGGAATCTGTTGAGTTCCCTCTTGAAGACATCTAGGGGGTTGTTCTTAATCTCTCTCATTCATGATGGGAGGGTGTTCAGTCATGGTCCCTTAACACTTACTGAGTTCTCTCAGTGTACTCATCACTCTCCTGCTTTTTACTGGAGGTATCATGTACTGTTTGTCAAGCCTCTTGCATTCATAAGTAGTAATTTCAGTGTACAGGTTTGAGACTAATCCCTCTAGCAGATTTAAATTCTATTTTGGTAGCACTATTTTTCTATGTTACATAACTTTTTCACTAAATACACAAATAACTCGCATAGAAAAACTTATGACGATGTTTCAGTCCGACTTGGACCATTAACTAGTCACACACTAAACTGTCAATCAGTTTGGCTTGGGAGACTTAGGAGCCTGCAGTTTATTAGAGGCTTCTCTTAAGGCTTAATAGTTTTTGGTTAATGAGGCTTTTTCCAGTGCCTGGCTACTGATGAATTTGTCTAGCAACAGGTAATCATGAAGTAATTGGTCAGAACCCTTGAAGGGGTTGGAGGAGGATTCATCGAGGTGGGCGATGTTAGTTATCCTTTTGTTAAGGGTGGAGTCAGGATGAAGGCTTCATTCCCCAGATGCCATCCTTGAGATTTATTGAAAGTAAATGGTATGGTGATACTGGTAGGATGTAGAAAGACACCTATGAACAGTTCAGGACATTTATTAAAAAAGAAACATTCTGCCACGAGTGGCCTGAATGTTGTTTTGGTGAGGGGAATCGGTGGTGGAGGCTCCCCACCATCCTTGAATGCAGTTGGTAGTGTCAATCTCTCCTCACCTTGACTCTTCTACACCTGATAAATTGTCTAGTGCTGATCTTCCCACTTTTTCCTCTGTCCATGGACATTTTATCAGTTAGGTTGATAGGAATAAAAATTAGTCAATCAAGGTTGATGGTGCTTGCCTGGTTTGGGATATCAGGTGGTGAAGAACTGTTTTTATATTGATTATTTAGGTACAATTTAGTAGGGTTATCACAATTTGATGGAGTAATTCCATTCTACAAGAAATACCTAAAAATTACTGTGAAAATGAGGAACAAGGTACGTGCTGCTGCCCCACCACGCCCCACGCCTATCCAAGTGCAGTATTCTTCTGATAATTTTAGCAAATTGGCTTAAATAAATATACCTCTAATACCTTTGATCCACTACAGTAATTTATCAGTGAAAACCATGTATAAGAACTGCATAAACTGACTTGTGATTTATGTATATGACTGATTTACAATATAGACATTACTTATGAATAAGAAATATGAGTGATTTATATGTAGATTACTTAAGAAAAAAAACATACAAGTGATTTATAGTATGCAGATTATTTATGAATAATTTATGCATGATTTCTAATATGCATATATAAAGTCAAGACTAAAATCCTGCACCTGCAATAATGACCAAAGATGAACTTGGTGTGTCATCTGTGGTAATAAAACAGACCAATGTTATATTTTAATGTCTAAGTAAACTACAGCAACTGAAAAAAGGGCATGGTATGTTTAAAACATTCAAAGCATTAATCTTCTTGTCATGAACTGGTCCAAGCATTAAGCCCTCCTGTCATGAACTAGTCCAAGCATTAAACCCTACTGTCATGAACTAGTCCAAGCATTAAACCCTACTGTCATGAACTAGTCCAAGCATTAAACCCTACTGTCATGAACTAGTCCAAGCATTAAACCCTACTGTCATGAACTAGTCCAAACATTAAACCCTACTGTCATGAACTAGTCCAAACATTAAACCCTACTGTCATGAACTAGTCCAAACATTAAACCCTACTGTCATGAACTAGTCCAAACATTAAACCCTACTGTCATGAACTAGTCCAAACATTAAACCCTACTGTCATGAACTGGTCCAAGCACTGGACTCTCCTCCCTCATAAATTTGTGCAAGCATTAGATACTCCCATCATGAACTTGTATGGCATTGCATACCTTCTTGAGGTGCCCTTGGGCAGTGCCGAGGAAGACAACAGTGTAGACCTCAGTGGAGGTGGCAGCCACTGCCGTCAGTCTGGTGGGGAAGGTGAGTATAGCTAGACCTTCTACAGGCTGCTCTCCTCCCAGAGGGGTGTTGACGTCCATGCCACAGAAGTCCTCGTTCAGGTCATTGATTCTCTGCAGAAACAAAACAGGTTAGCTTAATAACCAGGTCAATATCAATAACATGATGAAAATATCTACTCCCTAAAATGCTTTCAATAGGGAACCCGAACGTATACACCAGAACCAGGCTATGGTGTATACGTTCAACTACACGTCACTAGCACCAACAGCCTGGCTTACCAGGCCATCAACCAGGAGACCTAGTCTGGAACTGAGGCATGAACATGGTAACTCCTGGAGCCATAAACTAGTAAACAGGTAGCCAAGATGGAACTTAAATCAATGGATTCAATAATAATAATAATAATAATAATAATAATAATAATGAATAAACCCTGAAAATTTAAAAATGTAAAAAAATGGGACTTACGTGATCATATTTACAAACACGGAAACAAATAGCATTAACTGTGACTCGCAAATCATCCAGCAGATATTAAAATAATAATAAAGAAAATAAACACCGACATCATGACCAGCACACTAAAGTAAATTAATAAAATTCGACAAAAAATTCATATATGCTCGAAATAAAAAAAAAATCATTATATGTGGGTAAATAAACAAGGCCCCTGGGTAATGAACCTTGACTCTGGTTAGTTAAACAAAGAATTGTGAGTGAACAATGAATTTTGAGTGTGCAAATGTTGGGCAAACAAGTAAACTGAGCAAATAAAAATTCCCAATAACCACCCAGCAGGAGAGAGGGTGTGGGGGGAAGGGAGGGAGTGGGGATAAAGAAGAGGGAGGGAAAGGGAAGGGTGCGGGGAAAAAGGTGATATGGTAGGGAAGAGAGGAAGGGGGAAAAGAGAGAGGAAGGGGGAGAGAAGAGAGAGGAAGGGGAGAGAAGAGAGAGGAAGGGGAGAGAAGAGAGGAAGGGGAGAGAAGAGAAGAGGAAGGGGAAGAGAAGAGGAAGGGGAAGAGAAGAGGAAGGGGGAGAGAAGAGAGAGGAAGGGGGAGAGGAGAGAGAGGAAGGGGGAGAGAAAAGAGAATGTGAGGTTAGGGAGGGGAGGGAAAGGGGGCTGGTATGGTAATGGGAGGGGAGTATTGGGAAGAGGAAGGCTTAGTTCGGAAGGGGAGAGAAAACGTTAAGGAGAAAGGATGGGAAGGGGGAGGTTGAGTTGTGGAGGGAAAAAAAAAGAGTTGGATATGGGAGAGGTAGGGGGGTTGGAATAGAGAAAATGGAAGTTATTTAGGGAAGGGGAGGGAGGGTTGGAGAAGTAAGGAAGAGGGAAAAAGTTGAGAAAGTCGAGGACATAGTTGTGAAACGTGAGGTGTGTCTTACCTCTGACCTTTCTAGGCAGTTTTTCCTACTTTCGTAGGCCGGCCCTGCGCCAGGCCTACCTCAACAAACCAACAACAACAAAAAAAAAACAATGGCCAAGCCTAACACAAATACACAGGAAAGAGTTTGGCTAAAACAACCACACCAGTTACTTTTTTTTTTCTACGTGGAATATTGTTATTGTGGAGGTTGGCTATGCCCAGTCCGCCCATTACTCGTCACTACAATTGTCAACTAAGCTCAACAACGGCCCAAACAACGAAGCCATCAACGGCTACGGACATTTAGGATGCAATAGTACTTGTTTAAACTTTCCCAGCAATGGTCCAGTCCATTTGTATGGGAAGCAAGCCTGGTCGTAGAGCGGGCCGCGGGAGCCATGATTCCTGGGGACCACCAGCAGGTCTATGAAGTTTTGTCCCTGACAAAAAGAAAGGGTTTGCTTTGATGCTAGTCAAGCGATCTTCATTCAAGAACTGGAGCTACCCCTGGTTGATCAGGCCGGCACCACACAACCGGAGTAGCAAAACTCGAAACCCATCAAAGGTGTCTTGACCAGATCAAATCAGACTCATTCCTCAGCAGCAGGTGTTTGCACCTTATGAATGTAGTGTCTGGTCATGGACCAGTGGCGCTGACCTCCAGAACACCGTCCACGTGTTTCCCGTTAAATAATAATGTATAATGTTTATCAGGAAACAGGACAAGTGTTTACTGACGCGGGTCTTAGTCATATGATGACCCACAGCTGGAGATTTTGGTCATCTGACCGAGGCCTTCCATGTTTATGATTATAACCTATTATCTTCTTATATAATAATAATAATGATGATAATAATAATTGTAGGTAGTAGGTTGGAAGACAGCAACCGCCCAGGGAGGTACTACCGCCCTGCCAAGTGAGTGTAAAACTGAAACTTGTAATTGTTTTATATGATGATAGGATTACTGGTGCCCTTTTTCTGTCCCATAAACATGCAAGATTTCATGTACGTCTTGCTACTTCTACTTACACTTAGGTCACACTACACATTCATGTACAATAGTTCTTGTTTATTTCCTCATATCTCCATGGGGAAGTGGAGCAGAATTCTTCCTACGTAAGCCATACGTGTCGTAAGAGGCGACTAAAATGCCGGAAGCAAGGGGCTAGTAACACCTTCTCCTGTATACTTTACTAAATTTAAAAAGAAAAATTCGTTTTTCTTTTTAGGTCACCCTGCCTCGGTGGGATATGGCCGGTTTGTTGAAAAAAAAAAACAATAATTCACAGAAGAGCAATTATGTAAAACCCTGTGAATGGTGGAACACGTTCCTGCTACGCTACACTCCCACAACAATGTTATTCACGGAGCATACATGTAACCAGTTTTCAGTGTGATTTTACTCTCTCAGCCTGGATTAAGCCTATACTTTTTTTTACCGTCGTATCAAACAGACTTGTTGCCCAGGTAGCCATTACAAAATGGCTGGTAAGACACCTCATTCAAAATTTGTCTAGTTCTCTGTGACAGGCTTCGGGAGTGTTTTCTACCCTCGGAGCCCGGTCTGGGGCCAGGCTTCCTTGTTGAATGAATGTTAAACCAGGCTGTTGCTATTTCCGACCCACTGATTTGCATAGCCATCACAGCATGATTGATCTGGCACTTAACTACTTTTGTGATCCAAGCCGACATGAAGACAAATGAAAGACTAAGAGTACTGTATATTTCGATCTCTGAGGTCCTATTCGCCAGATATAGTCCTCTTATATTGTTTATCTTACCTCCTTTGATACCTTTGAAGAGTTTCGAGTTTATCTACTCTCTGAGTCCAGCCATGGGCCAGGCTCGTCTGGTGCTTGCCTGGTCAACCAGGCTGTTGCTGCTGGAGGCCCGCTGCCCCACTTATCCATCACAGCCTGGTTGATCTGGCACCCGGTGTTTCCTCTTGAAGGCTCCAGCCGTGTTTCGGATATCTTCTGGTAAGATGTTGAATAGTCTGGGACCCCGGATGTTAATACAGTGCTCCCGTATTGTCCCCACCGCACCCCTGCTCCTCACTGGGTTTATTTTACACTTTCTCCCATATCTCTCACTCCAGTATGTTGTTATGGCAGTGTGCAGATTTGGGACCAGGCCCTCAAGTACTTTCCAGGTATACGAGCCTGGCCCATGGCCGGGCTCAGAGAGTAGATACTCTCGAAACTCTTCAAAGGTATATCAAAGGTATTTCTCTCTCCTCCTCTCTCCGACAATATGTTTTATGTGTTGGCAGGTTACCTGAAGGTTGCCAGGCCTCCTGGATGATTGCCTGATCAACCATGTTGTTGGCGATAACCGCACGCATTCCAACGTACAACTCTTGAAGACAGCTTTGATGAGTTTTTTCTACTCCCAGAGCTTGAGAGATGATGCAAAATACCTCCGATAAACAGCAAGGGCGCAACGAGAGAACTCGATGTGTGTCAGAGGTCCCAGACTTTTCAATTCCCTCCCTCCGTGCGTATGGGAAAATACCAAGAAACATTCAGCTGTCTTCAAGAGAGAACTTGATAACTTCTTCAGGTCAGTTCCTGACTGTGATTAATATATTTGACTGCATACGGTTAGCAGTAGAAGTCTGGTTGATCAGGCCTTCTTCCACCAGGAGGCCTGGCCTGGGACCGGGCCGGAAGCATCATGTGGCCAGTTTCGAGTTTTCCTATTCCCGCAGCCTGGCCATGGAACAGGCAGGTTTGGCCCATGGCCAGGCATATCTAGCCCAGATAGAACGTCAGTGGCTTCTTGCAATTCTTCATGAATATGGAGTTCCACGAGTCTGGGCCTGTTGCAGAGTGCATGGGCATACTATCAATGGCTTGTTTTGAAATCAAGTGGGGGTTAGGATTACGTCAAAGATTGTGGAGATGACAGCAGAATTTTGAGTTGCATTCATGAAAAAAATGGATTATCAACCTTTAGTGTGATTGTATTTTGTATGATGGGTTAAGCTTGAGCTCAATGTTTTCCATTTCTCTAATCAGCATTTCCTTTAGTTCTTCAGAAAATCTGAAGCCTTTTAAAAGTTCCGTTATTCTTAGTCTTCGCCTGTGGTATGTGCCTGGAGCCCTGGAGTTCATACTGCACACACACTGGTTCAAATCCATGTTACTCATACTATCTTCCCTGGATATCTCGGTAAGGTCATTGATTTTTTCTTATATATACACGCTTATACAAAAGCGTCACCTCGGTGAAGAACGTTTTAGACTATGGATGTTGACGCTGTTCTGTCACTGTACCTAGGACACTCGCTTCTTAGAAACTGTCCATATAGCAGTATAAGATCACTCTTGGTTGGGAGGAACGATGCCAACAAGACGGATGACAGCCTCTGCTTATACAAGAGCAGGGTGAGCCTTTATTACATTTATCTCAAGAAAAACTTCATCAGTTTATACAGAAACAAATCAAACTCCCATAAACACATTGTCTTAATAAAGTAACAGAACTTGTAATGTTTACAAAGTACTCTGACACTGCAGGTCACTCAGCGCTCGTACCAATAAAAAAGATTGTCTTAATAAAGGGTTGCTATTTTACAAGACTGCTCGCTCGCTCTCTTCTCCATTGCAACTAGTACATTCCGAGTTCTTTGAAGCAGTCTCAGGAGTTTAGATGGTTTAGCTAGTCTGCTAACAGGAAAAGGTCGATTCAAATTTTCCAGCTCTGATGCTTCATCTCGGGAGCACTGTATTAACATCCGGGGTCCCAGACTATTCAACATCTTACCAGAAAATATCCGAAAGACGGCTGGAACCAGTGTAGAAGCCTTCAAGAGGAAACTGGACAAATATCTTCACCAGGTGCCAGATCAACCAGGCTGTGATGGATATGTGGGGCAGCGGGCCTCCAATAGCAACAGCCTGGTTGACCAGGCAAGCACCAGACGAGCCTGGCCCATGGCCGGGCTCAGAGAGTAGATACTCTCGAAACTCTTCAAAGGTATATCAAAGGTATATATCTGACCCAGAGAACATCCACTTTGAAGAGTACCGTGTCCGTGGTTGTCTAAATAAGCATCCTTTATGGTGTACCCTTTACAAATTGTTACACAAGTGTGAAACACATGCTTGATAAGATTTCTATTTTTTTTTCTGTCTCATGAACACGTAAGATGGTAAGTAATTTTTACAAACTTCTACTTACGATCACTGCACTAATCTTTTATCTTCTATGTTTACTATCTGCACTTTCCCGTACTATTATGAAGACATCTTGAATCGGTAATGTTTCCTTTTCAAGTTCCCTGGGAAGTGAGTGAGAATCATGTCCCATGGTTGTGCATGTCGTAGGTAACCAAAATAGTTCTCCTTAGTTCCCCTCCCCGCCTTTTCTTATATAATTGCTAAAAACAGCTGACCTTTGTTCCCACTATGTAACTATCATATGACGTAGTGAGAGGCAGTAAGCTCTGCAGGAGAGAACACGTCCTACATTTACACTGGTAGTGTAGAGGAAGCTTCCACTGAACATTTTGTTAGGAGACGAGAATGCTTTAAACTCGCACTAATATATGCAGGCAGAGTAAATCTGCGCTACCTAAATTACCAAGGCTCCCAGCCTGGAGCCTAGCCCCGCCAACTTACACAGTTTAAATTATAAGGTAATATGTAACAGCGTGTGATCCTGGCCTCGGCTACAGTAACGAGAGCACTGGCACCAATTCTCTTGCTAGAAGCACGAATTTCAGACTTTATGCTGCGTTATCAAACTAGGAGGAAAGTGACATAAGTTAACAGGGAGCAACAAAATATAAGAAAGATAATGTAGGTTGTAAGTAATGAAAGCCTGATGAAGAGCTCCCTAAATTCTCTCTCGCATAGTGGGCGGCCGTTGCCAGTAAGAGGCCACTCAAATTCTCTCTCTCTCTGCTAGGATGTTTTGATGCGGGGCGCTGGGTTAGGGTGTTTTGATGCGGGGGTGCAGGGTTAAGATAGTTTGATGCGGGGTGCAGTTAAGCTATTTTTGATGCGGGTAAAGGGTTAAGCTATTTCGATGGGGGTTAGGCTATTTTGATGCAGGAGAAAGGATTAGGGATACCATTCATTCCCTTGGCACATCCCTGATTACTTCACACTCAGTAGCTGAATAAACTCATGCAAGTTTATATCTTCCCAAGTACCTATTTACTGCTAGGTGAAGAGCAGTAGGTGAAGGCAGACAGAAGTCCCTGGGTTGGGCCGAAGACTTCGCCATCGAGCTACGTATCACTTATTTCTGACTATAATAATATATGCTATCTCTAGTTGATTCAGGACAATGGCCCCCGCGGCCCGATCTCAGACCAGAGTGATGACTTGACATTATTTCTGTTATGACATTCTCTCTCTGCAGGTGTTGCATTCACTGTCTATTGTTTTGTTTACCGACCATTCCACGGCAACACAAGCTAGCTAACCCGTCATACGATGGCATCACAAGCTAGTTAACCCGTTATACCAAGGCAACATAAGCCAGCCAACCCGTCATACCATGGCAACACAAATTAACCAGCCAGCAACTTCCCGGCAACAAAAGCCAACTACTATGGCAACACAAGACAGCCAGTCTGGGGCAGCACAATGCTATACCTGGCTTCCCTCTCCCCCTCCGCCCAGACGCAGCCAGAAGGGGTAAAGAAAAAGAAAAAAAGCCGAAAGAAAATCCTGGCCATCATTAGCTTTCTTTCCTGGAGCATAATTCTTACGATGCTGCAGCGTGGGGCTGGTTACTGACGACTGTACCCGGTGGGCGAGTCTTCAAGGTGGGTGCCTTCATGACGCTCAAGGCTTTTCATCCATGGAATTAATGCTACCCTTACCTTCCTAGACACCGTCTCGTCTATTTGTACCTTCCTTTACACAAATGTTTCACCAGTTTGTGATGGCTGGGGGTGAACAGTAACGACCTCTGAACACCATGGTTGATCAGGGAATTAGTTGAGGAGCCTGAGCTCAGACCGGGTTCCGAGGGAGGAAAAACCCTTGAAATCCATTACAGGTATTGTCACCCAGACTTCACTAGTATTTTGTCATTTTCTAACATTTTTACACGTATGCTAAGAAACAGTGACGTATCCTCGACTTCACAAAGGTAGCAAAGCATTCTCAAAAACTATGCTCGGGTAGCACTGGCTGATCACGCTTTGAAGAGTAAAAAGGCACAATACCGTGACTGGAATAATACATGTATTATAACCAGCACATACGAGGATGAAACCTATGACATTTCGGGCTGACTGACCATTAACAAGTTAATGCGATGGACCATTAACAAGTTAATGGTCCAAATCGGACCGAAATGTCACAAGTTTGATTCTTGTATGTGCGGGCCAAGCCTGGGACCGGGCCGCGGGGGCGATGACTCGAGGAATTCTCTCCAGGTAACTTCACTCGAAATTAAAGAAGCCACTGACATTATTCTGAGGGTCCCCAGACAAATTCTCCGGGCTGATTACCTGATCAGCCAGGCTGTTGGTGCTAGCCGCGCGAAGTCAAAGGTGCCACAGCCGATCAGAAACGAACTTGAACACGCCCAGGGGTCTGCTAGTTATCTTTATGTAAGAAAGGAGGCTGTTGAAAAGTCTTGGTCCCTATACACTTACTGACTTATCTCTGCTTTTCATCGAGATTATTATATAACCTCTGTTGAGCCTTCTGTTCTCGTAGGGAGTAATTTTGGCGTGCAGATTTGGGACCAATCCCTCCAAAATTTTATAGATGTAAATTATCATGTAGCTTTCTCGCCTAAGCTCCAAGGGACGTCTTCTTGTTCTTGAAAAAGCTCGAGATTCTTGAGAAGTTCAGTGATTCTTCGCCTTCGCCTGTAGAGGGAGCGTCTCTCTCTCTCTTTGACTTGTAAAGAGGGAGGGAAGAGAAGGGGAGGGAAGAGATGGGGAGGGAAGAGATGGGGAGGGAAGAGAAGGGGAGGGAAGAGATGGGGAGGGAAGAGATGGGGAGGGAAGAGAAAACGAAGGAAGGGAGGTAGGTAGAAAAGAAGGAAGGTAGGTAGGTAGGAAGATAGGATTGAACGCAGGAAGGTAGGTGATGGAGGTAGGCAGGGGAGCAGGGGGAGACAAGCAACAGCTGAGCCAGCCACTATTGATCACACGACCCCCTCCCCCTACCCGTCCCAGCGCAACCCCTCCAAGACCCTCCCAACCCTTCAGGTCTTTCCCCACCCACACCTCCAGGACCCTCCCACTCCCCAAGTCTTTCCCCACCCACACCTCCAGGACCTTCCCACTCCCCAAGTCTGTGCCACTCCCCAAGTCTTTCCCCACCCCTCCACAACACAAGCAGTGGCTGTGGACCTGCGGGCTGCTAGCACTAACAACTTGATTGATCAGTCTGTCAACAAAGCAGCCAAACATTGTGAGAGAGACTGTGTGAGACTGAAAGAGAGAGACTCGCACAAGCTCCACCTCTCCCCACAGTCTTAAAGTAAGGGTTGACCCTTGCATAATTAATACCTACCCTCCTCCCTTCATGACACAGGTAGGGTGCCGTCTCAGCAGCACCCACCTTTACCTCCGATGAGTTTCGAGAGTTTTTCTACTCCCGGAGCCTGACCCTGGGCCAGGCTTATGTGGTGCTTGCCTGGTCAACCAGGCTGTTACTGATAGCGGCCCGCACTTGGCGGAGATAATGGCTCAGTTTCCTCTTTAAGACTTCTATAACTGTCCCAGCAGTGTTTCTGATAATTTCTGGTCAGATGTTAGTCTCGGCCAAAGATGTAGATGTAAGCTTCTACACCAGGTGCCAGATCAACCAGGCTGTGATGGATATGTGGGCTAGCGGGCCGCCAACAGCAACAGCCTGGCTGACCAGGCAAATACTAGACGAGCATGGCCTAAGGCCGGGTTCATAAAAAAAAAACGAGCTCATCGAAGGTACAGGGTTCCCTTATTGTGGCCACGGTGCCCCTGCTTATCACTGGGTTTATTTTGCACTTTCTTCCGTATCTCTCACTCCAGTATGCTGTTATAACAGCCTACAGATTTGCAACAAGGACCTCAGGCACTTTCCACGTATATATTATCATACACGTATGTTTGTACACTATCTCCTCTCTCTCTCTCCTCCAGTGAGTATATATTTAGGACTAAGGTGTTCCCAGTGATTTAAATGCTTTATTGCCTCTATGCGAACTGTAAATGATCTCTGTATGTGATCCAGTTGTGTTACCTGCCTCACCCTGAAGGGAAGACATGAGAGGTGGAGCAGAGGAGAGACAGAGCAGGCAAGCCATGACCACCCAGCCAGTCAGCTTAGTACCCTAGTCTCTTACCACGAATTTCACACACCAAACAATTACGTAATTTTCTGCTAAAATTAAAAAATATAATCCGTAACGGTTACCCGTTGATGCAACAGAAAATTACACCCACGGCAGGTTCTCTGTTGCGCAATTATATTAGTTCCACCTAAATACCATAGAAAATGGGAAATATTGGATTTTTATATTGTTCTTGGAAGAGCGCTAAACCTGTAGGAGCTCATACTGCGCCAGGGGAGTGGGAGTGACATGCCCGTGACGGGTTACGACAGCACCTTTGCAGAGCAACCGGTCAACCAGGCTGTTGGTGTTAGCGATATGTACACCCCCCACAGTCGTCACAAGCTGGCTGATCAGGCTGCAGGCAATCATCCAGTTCCTCGGATCAAGAGCCATTCAGCAGCAACACCAAGAGACTCACACCTGAGGCCAGGTTTACTGTTCAATTAGGCTGTTGCTGTCAGCTGCCTGCTGGCCCACATACACCAGATCCTGAGGTGTAGACGATCAGAAGCGACATTCTCAGCCCTGGAACAATGTTGTGAGTTCAGACACTGGAACAATGTTGTGAGTTCAGACACTGGAACAATGTTGTGAGTTCAGACACTGGAACAATGTTGTGAGTCCAGACACTGGAACAATGTCGTGAGTCCAGACACTGGAACAATGTTGCGAGTCCAGACACTGGAACAATGTTGTGAGTCCAGACACTGGAACAATGTTGTGAGTCCAGACACTGGAACAATGTTGTGAGTCCAGACACTGGAACAATGTTGTGAGTCCAGACACTGGAACAATGTTGTGAGTCCAGACACTGGAACAATGTTGTGAGTCAAACACTGAACAATGTTGAGTCCCGACTGGAACAATGTTGTGAGTCCAGACACTGGAACAATGTTGCGAGTCCAGACACTGGAACAATGTTGCGAGTCCAGACACTGGAACAATGTTGCGAGTCCAGACACTGGAACAATGTTGCGAGTCCAGACACTGGAACAATGTTGCGAGTCCAGACACTGGAACAATGTTGCGAGTCCAGACACTGGAACAATGTTGCGAGTCCAGACACTGGAACAATGTTGTGAGTCCAGACACGAACAATGTGTACACACACCTTTGATATACCTTTGAAGAGTTTCGAGAGTATCTACTCTCTGAGCCCGGCCATGGGCCAGGCTCGTCTGGTGCTTGCCTGGTCAACCAGGCTGTTGCTGCTGGAGGCCCGCTGCCCCACATATCCATCACAGCCTGGTTGATCTGGCACCTGGTGAAGATATTTGTCCAGTTTCCTCTTGAAGGCTTCTACACTGGTTCCAGCCGTGTTTCGGATATCTTCTGGTAAGATGTTGAATAGTCTGGGACCCCGGATGTTAATACAGTGCTCCCGTATTGTCCCCACCGCACCCCTGCTCCTCACTGGGTTTATTTTACACTTTCTCCCATATCTCTCACTCCAGTATGTTGTTATGGCAGTGTGCAGATTTGGGACCAGGCCCTCAAGTACTTTCCATGTATATATTATCATGTATCTCTCTCTCCTCCGCTCCAATGAGTACATGTTCAAGACTTGAAGGCGTTCCCAATAATTTAGATGTTTCAATGGCTCAATGTGAGCCGTAAACGATCTCTGGATTTGTTCCAGCTCTGCTATTTCTCCTGCCCTGAACGGGGCCGTCAGCACTGAGCAGTATTCTAAGTGAGGGAGCACTAGCGATTTGAATCGTGTCACCATCGGCATTATTTCCCTTGTTTTGAAAGTTCTCAATACCCACCCCGTCATCTTCCTGGCTGTTGTGATCTTTGTCTTGTTATGGTCTTTAAACGACAGATCAGCAGACATAATTATTCCCAAGTCCTTTACGTGTTCCTTTCGTTCTATGTGGTGACCCTCTTGCGTTTTGTATATAGTGTTCCTTTTGAGTTCTTCATTTTTTCCATACCTAAGCAGCTGAAACTTATCACCATTGAACGTCATGTTGTTCTCCACTGCCCATTGGAAGACCTTGCTTATGTCCTCCTGTAATTTTTCAGTGTCCTCTACCGTAGTGACTTTCATGCTTATTTTAGTGTCATCTGCAAATGATGATACAAAAGTGTGCTGGGTGTTTTTATCTATGTCTGCTATGAGGATGAGAAACAGCAGAGGTGCCAGGACAGTGCCTTGGGGCACTGAGCTTTTGACCTCGCTGATGCTGGATCTTGCCCTGTTCACTACTACTTTTTGTGTTCTTTGTGTTAGGAACTCAAAATCCACCTGCCTACCTTCCCCGTAATGCCTATGGCCCTCATTTTGTGCGCTATCACTCCATGATCGCATTTGTCAAACGCCTTTGCAAAATCTGTGTAAATCACATCTGCGTTTTGGTCGTCCTCCAATGCCTCCGTAATTCTGTCATAATGGTTCAGCAGCTGTGACAGGCATGATCGACCCGCTCTAAAGCCATGCTGGTTCGGGTTATGTTGGTTGTGCTGGTCCCTGAACTTTGTAATCTGCCGTCTCATCACTCTTTCAAAGATTTTTATGATGTGAGAAGTGAGGGCTACTGGTCTGTAATTTTTAGCTAGTGCTCTACTACCTCCCTTATGCAAAGGAGCTATGTCTGCACTCTTTAAGGCCTCTGGAATTTCACCTAGATCTAAGCTCTTTCTCCACAGAATACTAAGGGCTCTTGCTAATGGTACTTTGCACTGCTTTATAAATAAAGCATTCCATGAATCTGGTCCAGGTGCTGAGTGAGTGGGCATGTTGGCCATTTCTTTTTCGAAATCTATGGGATTTGTACTAATGTCGGTTAGGTGGTCTGCGCAGCCTTCTGCTGGAGTGAAAAATATTTCTGCATTTTCTACCTTGCTGTCATTTAGTGGGTTGCTGAACACTGACTCATACTGTTCTTTTAGAATTTCACTCATTTCCTGTTCATCGTCCGTATACGAATCTCCTCTCAATAATGGTCCAATTCTACAGGTAGTTCTTAGCTTGGATTTTGCATAGGAGTAGAAATATTTTGGGTTTCTTGCAATATCCTGTATGGCTCTTTGTTCCCTTTGTACTTCTTCTGTCAGGTATGACATCTTAAGTTTTGTTCTAATTCCGTGATCTCTCGGTTAAGGCTATCTCTCTTCTGTTGCAACATAACTGTGTTTTTCAGCAATTCAGTAACCCGTTTTCTTCTCCTGTACCATCTCCTACGCTCTCTCTCTATATCTGATCTTCTTCGGGGTTTCCTCAATGGTACGTGTTTCATACATACCTTGTATGCTTCTGTATTCAGCTTCTCTAGGCACTGGTGGGGATTTAGGGTGCTCATGTCTGATTCCCATGATATGTCTGATAGCTCTTGGTTTATTTTTTCCCAGTCAATTCTATGGTTATTAAAATTAAACTTACTGAACATTCCGTCTCTAACATTAGTGTCGCAGTTCCCTAACCCTGAGTTAATACTAGTTTGAACTTCTATGATGTTATGATAAGAGTATATTGTTTTTGTAACTGTTATGTCTGATTAATTCCTCATTGTTTGTGAATATCAAATCCAGGGTATTTTCATTTCTAGTGGGATCAATTATCTGTTGGTTTAGTGAGTACTTTTCACAAAGCCTCATTAGTTCCCTGGACGAAGACAAGGCAGAACTACAAATGGATCTGACCAGGCTGCAGGCCTGGTCCAGCAACTGGCTCCTGGAGTTCAACCCCACCAAGTGCAGTCATGAAGATTGGGGAAGGGCAAAGAAAACCACAGAAGGAGTACAGTCTAGGGGGCCAGAGACTACTAACCTTACTCAAGGAAAAGGATCTTGGGGTGAGTATAACACCGGGCACATCTCCTGAGGCGCACATCACCCAAATAACTGCTGCAGCATACGGGCGCCTAGCAAACCTAAGAACAGCATTCCGACATATTAATAAAGAATCATTCAGGACCCTGTACACTGTGTACGTTAGGCCTATATTGGAGTATGTAGCACTAGTTTGGAACCCACACCTAGCCATGCATGTAAGGAAACTAGAGAAAGTGCAAAGGTTTACAACAAGATAGGTCCCGGAGCTAAGGGTATGTCCTACGAGGAGAGATTAAGAGAAATCGACCTGACGACAATGGAAGACAGGAGAGACAGGGGGGACATGATAACGACATATAAAATACTGAGAGGAATCGACAAGGTGGACAGAGACAATGTTCCAGAGATGGGACACAGCAACAAGGGGTCACAGTTGGAAGCTGAAGACTCAGATGAGTCACAGGGATGTTAGGAAGTATTTCTTCAGTCACAGAGTTGTCAGGAAGTGGAATAGTCTGGGAAGTGATGTAGTGGAGGCAGGATCCATACATAGCTTTAAGAGGTATGATAAAGCTCATGGAGCAGGAAGAGTGACCTAGTAGCGATCAGTGAAGAGGCGGGGCCAGGAGCTATGAATCGACCTTTGCAACCACAATTAGGGGAGTACACACAAAAAAGGAGACCGCGCATACACAGACACGCACAGAGACCGCGCACACGCAAACGCGCGCACACAGACATGCACACACAACCTTTTCTTATTTAAACAAGTTGAAGAATGAACACTTGTGAAACATTTGGAAATCTTTATTGAGGAAACTTTTCGCCAGCCAGTGGCTTCTTCAGTCCAATATAGAGAAAAATTGTGAGATGAGGAGGAGGATGAGGTAATCAGTCCCTCAGTCTGGAGTCTGTGTTCAGTCCATCAAGATTGATAGACTGAACACACACTCCAGACTGAGGGATTTATTGCCTCATTCTCATCTTTCACCAACTGGCGGGCGAAACGTTCCCTTAATAAAGATTTCCAAATATCGCACAAGTGTTTCAGTGTTGAACTTGTCAGTTTACTAAAGTCCAAACAAGGCCACAAGGGGGGTGGGGGACCCTAGTGTGATAAACCTCCTAGTATGTAAAAGGCCGCGCTAATTATAGGTTGTTTGTAGTATGTTTATACTACCATTCGCACGTTATTGCAAGAAAAACACTGAAAGGGGGGAACAAATCAACAATGGAAACAACCTGCCTTGCCTGAGGCTCGCCTGCCACCCTTCCAACTCTCGAAACCAGCCACAGGTAAACCTTCCCCTGCTTCCCCACCCCACTTCAAAACCATCCTTCTCGCTCAACCCGGCCACCACCACCACCACCTTTTCCTCCCTCGCCGCCATCTCCCACTCCAGTCACGACTCCACAATCCAACTTTCAGACCCTAATTTCAAAAGTTTCCCCTTAAATAATTCCGCTGGCTCGCACCAACAGAAAACGATCGCTGGGTCCCCACCACCACCGCCGCCGCCGCCACTCCTCCTTATTGCCAATCTCACAGTCCAAATTTCAATCTAATTTTCTCTTCTTTCTCTATTGACACTTGGAAACTGTATATAACCATTGCCAGAAATGCACCGTGGATAAGAGGGAAAGGTGGTTAATATCCGGGGAATTTATTTCTGGGAGGGTATTCAGGAGGAGGAAAGGAGTTGAATGGAAGTTGATGAGTGTAAACAGAGAGACGTGATGGGGCAAGGCTTCCCTTCCCGACCACATAACTAACATCTTTATTTACACATCCGGGTACGGCACTTACTTCACACAGTCAACAACATACACTCCGGGTTTAGACAGGTAATGCACAGCAAGTCTATTTTAAAACGACGCTTCGCTCACGATTGAGATTTATCAAGGCTCAGTCAGCAGCCTAGACTGCTGCGCCAACACCGTCTTTGCTGTGCTAAAAGCGTTTAGCACTGCAGTCAACACGACATATGAGCAAAAGTAAGATAGATTCCTGATCCCTGGTGCTGGTAGTTAGCAATTCCAAGGGGACCCTGGTGCTGGTAGGTAGCAGTTCCAAGGGGACCCTGATGCTGGTAGGTAGCAGTCTCAAGGGAACCCTGATGCTAGTAGTTAGCAGTTCCTAGGGGACCCTGATGCTGGTAGGCTGCAGTTCCAAGGGGACCCTGATGCTAGTAGTTAGCAGTTCCTAGGGTACCCTGATGCTGGTAGGCTGCAGTTCCAAGGGGACCCTGATGCTGGTAGGTAGCAGTTCCAGGGGGACCCACCCCAGTGTCTGACAAAACAGTCGCTATCCACGAACGAATCCGAGATGTTTATATACTGACACGCACACACACAGTGTTTACTTAATCCCTATTAAATTATCCTTGACTGGTGGTGTCCAGGTTATATGCAGCCAAATAAAGCCAAATAAACCACCAGTCTCGATTTTATTTACCAGTTTTATAAGTTTCATAGCACTTACATAGCAGGTATGTAGTAGTTATATACCAGTTATATGGCAGTTCTACAGGTATGTACTAAATATACTGGTTATAAAGCAGATATGCAGCTGTTACATAGCAGTAATACAGGAAGACTGTAGCGGTTATATAAAAGGAATGTAATGATCAATATAGAAGGAATGTAATGGTTAATATACAAGGAATGTAATGGTTAATATACAAGGAATGTAATGGTTAATATACAAGGAATGTAATGGTTAATATACAAGGAATGTAGCAGTTATATAGAAGGAATGTTATGTTCAATATAGAAGGAAAGTAGCAGTTATATAGAAGTAATAGCAATCTCATCCAGGGTACAACTTCAGTGAGAGAAGCGTCCGGCTGGTGGCAGCACAATTTGTAGAGCTGGGGTGAGAAGGTAAATAGTGCCTGGCACTCGTAACCACACAGGTTTACAAAGATGCCAGACACGCGGGGTGTCTACATACATCTGAGGTGATTAAAGCTGCCACGGCTGTTGGCTAGCAGAGCGAGGGGGGAGGAGAGGGGAGCTAGATAACGCTGTCAGCAGTGGCAAACACCTGCCGTCCCTCTGTCTGCTGATGGCTCCGGCGATCACCACCCCCGCGGCCCTCTGATATACCTCTGATGAGTTCCCAGAGTTTTTCTACTCCCGCAGCCCGGCCATGGGCTAGGCTCAACGAGTGAAGGAAATCGAACATTTTCGTTCTAAATGCGATTTATCCAAATTGGAAGATATTGAGTGAAGGTTGGCAACTGTCCCCGGCCAGTGATCCTGTTCCTTGGAAGGAAGTGTTCACTATTTAGAGTTCACTTTCGTACCACCAGGGGGTACTTGCAACCCGGTTAATTAAGAATCGTCTAGACACTGTGAGGGAACAGAAGGCAGTATGAAGCAGCTAGGAGTGTGGGAAGTGTGTGGGAGCTAGGAGAGTGGGGAAGAGTGTGTGGGAGCTAGGAGACTGGGGAAGAGTGTGTGGGAGCTAGGAGAGTTGGGAAGAGTGTGTGGGAGCTAGGAGAGTTGGGAAGAGTGTGTGGGAGCTAGGAGAGTGTGTGTGTGTGTGTGTGTGTGGGAGCTATAAGAGTTGGGGAAGTGTGTGTGGGAGCTATGAGAGTGGGTGGAACTGTGTGGCAGCTATGAGTGTGTGGAACAGGGTGTGGCAGCTAGGAGTGTGTGTGGAACAGTGTGTGGCAGCTAGAAGTGTGTGGAACAGGGTGTGGCAGCTAGGAGTGTGTAGAACAGGGTGTGGCAGCTAGGAATGTGTGGAACAGGGTGTGGCAACTAGGAGTGTGTGGAACAGGGTGTGGCAGCTAGAAGTGTGGGAAACAGTGTGTGGCAGCTAGAAATGTGTGGAGCAGGGTGTGGCAGCTAGGAGTGTGTGGCAGCTAGTGTGTGTGGAACAGTGTGTGGCAGCTAAGAATGTGTGGAACAGTGTGGTAGCTAAGAGTGTGTGGAACAGTGTGGCAGCTAGGAGTGTGGGGAACAAGGTTGTGCAGCTAGGAGAGTGGGGGAAGAGTGTGTGGGAGCTAGGAGAGTTGAGGAAGAGTATGTGGGAGCTATGAGTGGGAGGAACTGTATGGAGCCAGGAGTGTGGGGAACAAGGTTGTGGCAGCTAGGAGTGTGTGGAACAGTGTGTGGCAGCTAGGAGTGTGTGGAACAGTGTGTGGCACTAGGAGTGTGTGGAACAGGGTGTGGCAGCTAGGAGTGTGTGGAACAGTGTGTGGCAGCTAGGAGTGTGTGGAACAGGGTGTGGCAGCTAGGAGTGTGTGGAACAGGGTGTGGCAGCTAGGAGTGTGTGGAACAGGGTGTGGCAGCTAGGAGTGTGTGGAACAGGGTGTGGCAGCTAGGAGTGTGGGGAACAGGGTGTGGCAGCTAGGAGTGTGGGGAACAGTGTGTGGCAGCTAGGAGTGTAAGGAACAGTGTGTGGCAGCTAGGAGTGTGTGGAACAGGGTGTGGCAGCTAGGAGTGTGGGGAACAGTGTGTGGCAGCTAAGAGTGTGTGGAACAGTGTGTGGCAGCTAGGAGTGTGTGGGACAGTGTGGCAGCTTGGAGTGTGGGGAACAGTGTGTGGCAGCTAGGAGTGTGTGGAACAGTGTGTGGCAGCTAGGAGTGTGGGGAACTGTGTGTGGCAGCTAGGAGTGTGTGGAACAGTGTGTGGCAGCTAGGAGTGTGGGGAACAGTGTGTGGCAGCTAGGAGTGTGGGGAACAGTGTGTGGCAGCTAAGAGTGTGTGGAACAGTGTGTGGCAGCTAGGAGTGTGTGGAACAGTGTGTGGCAGCTAGGAGTGTGGGGAACAGTGTGTGGCAGCTAGGAGTGTGGGGAACAGGGTGTGGCAGCTAGGAGTGTGTGGAACAGGGTGTGGCAGCTAGGAGTGTGGGGAACAGGGTGTGGCAGCTAGGAGTGTGGGGAACAGGGTGTGGCAGCTAGGAGTGTGGGGAACAGGGTGTGGCAGCTAGGAGTGTGGGGAACAGGGTGTGGCAGCTAGGAGTGTGGGGAACAGTGTGGCAGCTAGGAGTGTGTGGAACAGGGTGTGGCAGCTAGGAGTGTGTGGAACAGGGTGTGGCAGCTAGGAGTGTGGGGAACAGGGTGTGGCAGCTAGGAGTGTGGGGAACAGGGTGTGGCAGCTAGGAGTGTGGGGAACAGGGTGTGGCAGCTAGGAGTGTGGGGAACAGGGTGTGGCAGCTAGGAGTGTGTGGAACAGTGTGTAACAACTAGGAGAGTGACAGCTAGGAGAGAGGGGAGCAGGGTGTGGGGGGTCACTAGGGAAGGGGGCTGGGACAGGACAACCCCCTCCTAAGACACCTAGGTAAATCGCTCTCCCACCTGGAGTTAACCTGGGGTCGCTTCCGGAGGTCACCGCCTCCGTGGCCTAGTCTCAGACTACGCCTCCTGTTAGCTAGCCTGACTGATCAAGCTGTTAGTGCCGGCCGCCCACAGGCGGTGGGCACTAACAGCTTCTGGTGCAACGACTGCACCACAACCCGGTTCATCAGGAACTGTTTTGAGGAATCTGTCGAGCTCCCACTTGAAAACAGCTAAGGGGGGTTATTGATAATCCCCCTTATGCATGAAGGGTGGGGGTTGAGTCGTGGTCCCTTAACACTTATTGAGTTCTCTGTCAAGTGTACTCATCGCTCCCTCCTGCTATTTATTGGAGGTATCCTGCACCATCTGCCAAGCATCTTGTGTTCATTAGTGGTAATTTCAGTGTGCAGATTTGGTACCAATCCCTCCAGCATTTTCCAGTAGATTATGATGCATCTTTCTCTCCTACGTTTTAAGGAGTACAGTTCTAGGGACATCAAGCCCTCCCAGTGATTTAGATGCTTAGCCGAGTTTACAAGCTGTGAAGATTCTCTGAACATTTTCCAGCCCAGCAATTTCACCTGCATTATTCTAGCCTAGAGAGAAAAGAGTGACCTGAAGAGTCATCATTAGTCTGACATTCCTGGTTCTGAAGGTTCTAGTTATCTAACTTATCAATTTTCTTGCAGCTGTGGTAATAACGTTGTGCGAATCGAGGGTGAGGACAAAACTCCCTAGGCTTAACCTAATCCAATCGAGCCTAACCTACCTAATTTAACCTAACTAAACCAAACTTAAACGAACTATTATTGTCCTATTTGATACTTCTGCTGTTATTTTTTTATTTTGTCCCCCTACGTCCTTCCCTAGGAGGGGCAGGGTATGGGTAGTGAATGAGAGGCAGAGATTTAGACTAGATACAAATATCAAAGTAGACTGACTTACCGTCTCGATGCATTTGTGTGAAGGGGAGATGAAGTCTAATCCTCTGTCACCTTTGCCTCTGAAACACTCCTGTATGTTGTTGATGAACATGCGTCGCACTGACTTCATGCTGTAGACGCACAGTGCGCTGGCTTGGGCAGGCCGCGGTGACCCTTCCCCCTCGCTGGGTTCTGATGGTGAGAACACCGCGAAGAGGACATCGTCGTTAGTCTGGATACCCAGCTGAGTGGCCAGATCTGTGCCCGGCTTGCCCACATAGGCCGCCTGGGCAAGGTTGTAACGCTTGCCCTGGGAGTCCTTACACTCGATGGGAATCTCCGTGTAGGAGTAGTAGGCGGAGTCGTTCTGACACACGCGCACCAGCTTGCTGATGTACGGCGTTCCGGCGTGTGTATCCTCCATCTGCCGCGTCAGGAAGTAACTGAACTTCTCGGAGCCGAAGCCATACACGTAGGAGATTGGGTAGCGCTCGCGGGCCAGCGAGTTGACCAGCATCCGCGTACTCGTCGTCACGTCCGTCACCGCGATTTCGAAGAACTTGTCATCTTCGAGGGAGCGCGAGGCCACGGCCGGCACCTCGTCGCGGTACACGGACTTGCCGGTGTAGGTGACGCCGATATAGAGGACGTGAGTCACGGGCGGGTTCGGTGGCCCAGGGGCAATGAAGGCCACGGTGGAAGCCGTGGCGTTGTTGGCCACGATGGCCTCGCTCACATTGCGGGTGTGGGCCAGAATGTCCCGCAGGTCCCGCACCTGACACGACCCTTGCCGCACCGTGCCGCAAACGATCAGCCGCGAGCGGGTGTAGTCTATCACCAGCACTTTGTTTACGTTCTGCGTGGCCTTCATGGTACGGATGGTGTCGCTGGTCTTGCAGTCGTTGGCTGAGCACTCTATGGAATCGTTGACGGGGCCGGTGACCACGTTCTGCAGCACCCGCAGGTTGGGATCCAGCTGGTAGAGGCGGTTCACGCCGCCTGCGTATACCGTCCCCGTGTTCTTGTCCACCGTCAGATGCGTGAACTGCTGCCACGGTTCGTCCTCGAACCTGTCGACTATAAACAGCGAGTCTCTGCCCTCGCCCCCGCCTGCTATCTCCGCCGCCAGCAGGAGCAGCAGCAGCAATAGCAGGGGCCCCCGCCACCGCACCCAGGGAGCTCCTCGCCCCAAGGAGCCACCGGGGGGCGCCGCCCCCGACACCGCTCTCACTAAGCTCATACTCCGCGCGTCATCCCACACCTGCAACAACAGAAACACAATGTTAGTGAGAAAAATACGTTATTATTACAGTTAATACTCTGATACTGCCAGTGGCCCTTCCCTGCTACCCTCAAGGCACTCCCGGGGGGAGGGACACCTCCTCCAAGAGTGCCACCAGGTGTCGCCCAGCCACTAACCTACAATCAATATTGGCCAAGTCGAGCACAGCCAGGTTAGGAGGGGACGAGCCCACACCCACACCCAAACACCACCCACACCCTGACACCACACAGGCGAAGACCTTGACACTACCCACATCCAAACCTTGACGAGGTCCACACCCACACCTTGACACCACTCACTGCCTGACAAGATCCACACCCACACCTTGATACCATCCACGCACAGCAACCTTACAAGGTCCACGGGTGCAGGCAGGTCTAGCAAGCTATGTATGCTATTGGATCTTAAGGAACTTAAGTGTGTTGTGACGGAAAGGTTATTCAACGTTGTGTAAGATAACCCCCCCCTACCTCCATCCCCCCCCTCTCACTCTCTCTTTGTAGACTAGGATTTTAGGTGTATATTTCATTAGTAAGTAAAATTATATTCACGAGACGTGTTCAGAGATGCTGTACACAGCAGCCTAGGCTGCCACAGTATGTACACACAGCAGCCTAGGCTGCCAGTGTGCACACACAGCAGCCTAGGTTGCCACAGTATGTACACACAGCAGCCTAGGTTGCCACAGTATGTACACACAGCAGCCTAGGTTGCCACAGTATGTACACACAGCAGCCTAGGTTGCCACAGTATGTACACATGGCAGCCTAGGCTGCCACAGTATGTACACACGGCAGCCTAGGCTGCCACAGTATGTACACACGGCAGCCTAGGCTGCCACAGTATGTACACACAGCAGCCTAGGTTGCCACAGTATGTACACACAGCAGCCTAGGCTGCCACAGTATGTACACACAGCAGCCTAGGTTGCCACTGTATGTACACACAGCAGCCTAGGTTGCCACAGTATGTTCACACAGCAGCCTAGGTTGCCACAGTGTGTACACACAGCAGCCTAGGCTGCCACAGTGTGCACACACAGCAGCCTAGGCTGCCACAGTATGTACACACAGCAGCCTAGGTTGCCACAGTATGTACACACAGCAGCCTAGGTTGCCACTATGTACACACAGCAGCCTAGGCTGCAACAGTATGTACACACAGCAGCCTAGGCTGCCACAGTATGTACACACAGCAGCCTAGGCTGCCACAGTATGTACACACAGCAGCCTAGGCTGCCAGTGTGCACACACAGCAGCCTAGGTTGCCACAGTATGTACACACAGCAGCCTAGGCTGCCACAGTATGTACACACAGCAGCCTAGGCTGCCAGTGTGCACACACAGCAGCCTAGGTTGCCACAGTATGTACACACGTCAGCCTAGGCTGCCACAGTATGTACACACGGCAGCCTAGGCTGCCACAGTATGTACACACAGCAGCCTAGGCTGCCACAGTATGTACACACAGCAGCCTAGGCTGCCACAGTATGTACACACAGCAGCCTAGGCTGCCACAGTATGTACACACAGCAGCCTAGGCTGCCACAGTATGTACACACAGCAGCCTAGGCTGCCACAGTGTGTACACACAGCAGCCTAGGTTGCCACAGTATGTACACACAGCAGCCTAGGCTGCCACAGTATGTACACACAGCAGCCTAGGCTGCCACAGTATGTACACACAGCAGCCTAGGTTGCCACTGTATGTACACACAGCAGCCTAGGTTGCCACAGTATGTACACACAGCAGCCTAGGCTGCCACAGTGTGTACACACAGCAGCCTAGGCTGCCACAGTGTGCACACACAGCAGCCTAGGCTGCCAGAGTATGTACACACAGCAGCCTAGGTTGCCACAGTATGTACACACAGCAGCCTAGGTTGCCACTATGTACACACAGCAGCCTAGGCTGCCACAGTATGTACACACAGCAGCCTAGGCTGCCACAGTATGTACACACAGCAGCCTAGGCTGCCAGTGTACACACACAGCAGCCTAGGTTGCCACAGTATGTACACACGTCAGCCTAGGCTGCCACAGTATGTACACACAGCAGCCTAGGCTGCCAGTGTGCACACACAGCAGCCTAGGTTGCCACAGTATGTACACACAGCAGCCTAGGCTGCCACAGTATGTACACACAGCAGCCTAGGCTGCCACAGTATGTACACAGCAGCCTAGGCTGCCAGTGTGCACACACAGCAGCCTAGGTTGCCACAGTATGTACACACGTCAGCCTAGGCTGCCACAGTATGTACACACGGCAGCCTAGGCTGCCACAGTATGTACACACGGCAGCCTAGGCTGCCACAGTATGTACACACGGCAGCCTAGGCTGCCACAGTATGTACACACAGCAGCCTAGGCTGCCACAGTATGTACACACAGCAGCCTAGGCTGCCACAGTATGTACACACAGCAGCCTAGGCTGCCACAGTATGTACACACAGCAGCCTAGGCTGCCACAGTGTGTACACACAGCAGCCTAGGTTGCCACAGTATGTACACACAGCAGCCTAGGCTGCCACAGTATGTACACACAGCAGCCTAGGCTGCCACAGTATGTACACACAGCAGCCTAGGTTGCCACTGTATGTACACACAGCAGCCTAGGTTGCCACAGTATGTACACACAGCAGCCTAGGCTGCCACAGTGTACACACAGCAGCCTAGGCTGCCACAGTGTGCACACACAGCAGCCTAGGCTGCCACAGTATGTACACACAGCAGCCTAGGTTGCCACAGTATGTACACACAGCAGCCTAGGTTGCCACAGTATGTACACACAGCAGCCTAGGTTGCCACAGTATGTACACACAGCAGCCTAGGTTGCCACAGTATGTACACACAGCAGCCTAGGTTGCCACAGTATGTACACAGCAGCCTAGGTTGCCACTGTATGTACACACAGCAGCCTAGGCTGCCACAGTATGTACACACAGCAGCCTAGGCTGCCAGTGTGCACACACAGCAGCCTAGGTTGACACAGTATGTACACACAGCAGCCTAGGTTGCCACAGTGTGCACACACAGCAGCCTAGGTTGACACAGTATGTACACACAGCAGCCTAGGTTGCCACAGTATGTACACACAGCAGCCTAGGTTGCCACAGTATGTACACACAGCAGCCTAGGTTGCCACAGTATGTACACACAGCAGCCTAGGTTGCCACTGTATGTACACATAGCAGCCTAGGCTGCCACAGTATGTACACACAGCAGCCTAGGCTGCCACAGTATGTACACATAGCAGCCTAGGCTGCCACAGTATGTACACACAGCAGCCTAGGCTGCCACAGTATGTACACACAGCAGCCTAGGCTGCCACAGTATGTACACATAGCAGCCTAGGCTGCCACAGTATGTACACACAGCAGCCTAGGCTGCCACAGTATGTACACACAGCAGCCTAGGCTGCCACAGTGTGTACACATAGCAGCATAGGCTGCCACAGTATGTACACATAGCAGCCTAGGCTGCCACAGTATGTACACAAAGCAGCCTAGGCTGCCACAGTATGTACACACAGCAGCCTAGGCTGCCACAGTATGTACACACAGCAGCCTAGGCTGCCACAGTATGCACACACAGCAGCCTAGGCTGTCACAGTATGTACACACAGCAGCCTAGGCTGCCACAGTGTGCACACAAAGCAGCCTAGGCTGCCACAGTATGTACACACAGCAGCCTAGGCTGCCACAGTATGTACACACAGCAGCCTAGGCTGCCACAGTATGTACACACAGCAGCCTAGGCTGCCACAGTATGTACACACAGCAGCCTAGGCTGCCACAGTGTATGAGAGCAGTTTACATATTTCAAGAGCTACCTTATTTTCGTTTGGGAGCAGAGCAAACTTTATGTTTGCCGTGGCAGTGTTATTGTGGTGAGAGCAAGGAAGGTTGCATGGTGCTCTGGTTAGCGCAACCAACCTAATTAAGAAACCACGGAATGGGCGGGGACTGAACTCGTCGGAAGTCCTACAACTAAGAAGCATTTAAGGTTTATGTCAGGTTAATTAAAAGGCCTGTTATCAGGCCCTTACCTCTGATATACTTTTGATGAGTTTCCAGAGTTTTTCCTGCTCCCAGAGCCCGGCATTGGGCCAGGCTCGACTGGTGCCTCCCTGGTCAACCAGGCTGTTGCTGCTGGTGGCCAGCTGACCTACACTGCCTGGTTCATTAGACTGTAGTCACCCCAGTTATGTAATAACGTCAGGGAGAACGAACCATTGTCTAAATTATTGTTTTTTTATGATTAGTCTCTCTTCTCCTCCCTGATTACATACAGGTGAGTACAAATGGGAAGCACGTCTGTCTCGCACTCAGTAGACGGAGGATCAAGCCTCCATCCACCACGTCTTGCGCTCAATGACCCACATGGGTTTAGTGCTCATGATTCATTTATTTATCTGAATCTTATAATTTTAAACTTCAATAAATAATATATGTCCTCTCTCCCACCCTGCTGGACCACACGGTGTCACACTCTCCCACCCTGCTGGACCACACGGTGTCACACTCTCCCATCCTGCTGGACCACACGGTGTCACACTCTCCCACCCTGCTGGACCACACGGTGTCACACTCTCCCACCCTGCTGGACCACACGGTGTCACACTCTCCCACCCTGCTGGACCACACGGTGTCACACTCTCCCACCCTGCTGGACCACACGGTGTCACACTCTCCCACCCTGCTGGACCACACGGTGTCACACACTCCCACCCTGCTGGACCACACGGTGTCACACTCCCACCCTGCTGGACCACACGGTGTCACACTCTCCCACCCTGCTGGACCACACGGTGTCACACTCTCCCACCCTGCTGGACCAACCGGTGTCACACTCTCCCACCCTGCTGGACCACACGGTGTCACACTCTCCCACCCTGCTGGACCACACGGTGTCACACACGCCCACCCTGCTGGACCACACGGTGTCACACACTCCCACCCTGCTGGACCACACGGTGTCACACGCCCACCCTGCTGGACCACACGGTGTCACACTCTCCCACCCTGCTGGACCACACGGTGTCACACACGCCCACCCTGCTGGACCACACGGTGTCACACACTCCCACCCTGCTGGACCACACGGTGTCACACGCCCACCCTGCTGGACCACACGGTGTCACACTCTCCCACCCTGCTGGACCACACGGTGTCACACACGCCCACCCTGCTGGACCACACGGTATCACACACTCCATTAATTCCTCGCGCGCGCCTTACGTAACCCCCACCCCCTTCCCTGATTACCTCTGGCACTCGAAACTTCTGATTGACCCTGAATAACTCCCTGATTGCCCAAGGAGCTTGAAACTTTCCCCTGATATTCATAACTCCTATCTGATTAGGCTTGACACTGAACTCTTCTCTGATTGGCCCTGATAATGAAAAAACTTCCCTGATTGGCCCTGACAATGAAAACTCTCCCCTGATTAGTCATAACACTCATTACCTATATGATTGGCTGTGAAGCTTGATAATTACAGACTGACATGTTCAAAACGCTCTCCGCTAAGTAGTAGATCAACCAGGCTATTTGTGCTAGCGGCCTGGAGGCCCACACAGCCATCTGATACCTGCCGCGAATGTTTTATGTATCAGTAAAGTGCTTCATATACCAGCCAGCTGTTTTATTCGTGACCAACACAGAACTAAACTTTCGTGACCATCACTAGCATCACTAGTAGTATAGATAACTAAACCTTCGTGATATTATACAAACAAAAAAGCAACAGTATAGATAACTAAACCTCCGTAACCAACACTAGCAGTATAGATAACTAAACCTTCGTGATATTATACAAACAAAAGAGCAACAGCATAGATAACTAAACCTCCGTGACCAACACTAGCATCACTAGCAGTATAGATAACTAAACCTTCGTGATATTATACAAACAAAAGAGCAACAGTATAGATAACTAAACCTCCGTGACCAACACTAGCATCACTAGCAGTATAGATAACTAAACCTTCGTGATATTATACAAACAAAAAAGCAACAGTATAGATAACTAAACCTCCGTGACCAACACTATCATCACTAGTAGTATAGATAACTAAACCTCCGTGACCAACACTAGCATCACTAGCAGTATAGATAACTAAACCTTCGTGATATTATACAAACAAAAAAGCAACAGTATAGATAACTAAACCTCCGTAACCAACACTAGCAGTATAGATAACTAAACCTTCGTGATATTATACAAACAAAAGAGCAACAGTATAGATAACTAAACCTCCGTGACCAACACTAGCATCACTAGCAGTATAGATAACTAAACCTTCGTGATATTATACAAACAAAAGAGCAACAGTATAGACAACTAAACCTCCGTGACCAACACTATCATGACACAAACAAGAGAGGCGGAGAGTGCGACACGAGTCTCAGTGTCTCCCGCCAAGTGAAGGATCACTGGGAAAAAAATACGAAATTAATACAGATTCCCACCGATACAAGAATTTTGCGAAGTAATATCCTGCGTCAATCACGCGGGATCAAAGGCGGCGCGGCGCAGCGAAGCAAGCAAGGGATATCGAAGCAAGGCAGGGATATGAAGCAAGAAAGGAATATCGAAACGAGGAAGGATATCAAAGCAAGGGATATCGGAACCTTTCTAGGAGCACCGTCTGAAGAGATGGGGGGGGGGGGTATTCTTGTATTCAAGGTGGCTTGCTAAACCCGTAAGGGCCGCACAGCACCTGGGGAATGGGAGGTAATCAGGTTCGACCCCCTCAAGAGAGGGGAGAGGTAGCTCAAATTTCTTTTAAGAGACCGGCATCATGACCGCTATCTCAGAGAGAGAGACACAAAGAGAGAGAGAGAGAGAGAAAGAGAGAGAGACAGAGAGAAAAAGAGAGAGAGACAGAGAGAAAAGAGAGAGAGAGACAGAGAAAAATAGAGAGAGAAAGAGAGAGAGAAAGAGAAAGAGAGAGAGAGAAAGAGAGAGAGAGAGAGAATTAAAAACAGAATGGAAACTATAAATTCAGAAAAGGTAATATCCACACTGTTGGTGGATCACAGTGAGGGTAATATCCACACTGTTGGTGGATCACAGGGAGGGTAATATCCACACTATTGGTGGATCACAGTGAGGGTAATATCCACACTGTTGGTGGATCACAGTGAGGGTAATATCCACACTGTTGGTGGATCACAGTGAGGGTAATATCCACACTGTTGGTGGATCACAGGGAGGGTAATATCCACACTGTTGGTGGATCACAGTGAGGGTAATATCCACACTGTTGGTGGATCACAGGGAGGGTAATATCCACACTATTGGTGGATCACAGTGAGGGTAATATCCACACTGATGGTGGATCACAGTGAGGGTAATATCCACACTGTTGGTGGATCACAGTGAGGGTAATATCCACACTGATGGTGGATCACAGTGAGGGTAATATCCACACTGTTGGTGGATCACAGTGAGGGTAATATCCACACTGATGGTGGATCACAGGAAATCGACTTGAAACACAATCTAGACAATGTGTAGTGGCGGCGGCACTCCCCCCCCTCCCTCCACCATCACCCCTCATCTGCCTTCCCTCCTCCCCCCTCCACTACCCTCCTCTCCCTCCATCAAGTGTGACATCCCAGAGGATGAGATGAAATGAAATCGAAACACCTATCGATTTTCTCATCTTATTTCCGAGAGAGAGAGAGAGAGAGAGAGAGAGAGAGAGAGAGAGAGAGAGAGAAATAAAATTTCATAAATCAAACATCTTGCTGCTTGGTGACTTCAATCTGAGACATACAAATGGAAGAATATAGTAAATAATATTGTAGCAGAAATAATGCGTGGCGGCAGCGCAGATGAAAAGTCTCACACATGAGCTGCTGAATTTCTGCAATAAACACACCATAAAGTCAGTACTTGACCAGCCGGGCTGTGGCTCGTACATCGGCTTGCGTGCAGCCAACAGTAACAGCCTGGTTGATCAGGCCCTGGTCCACCATGAGGCCTGGTCACAGACCGGGCCGTGGGGGTGATGACCCCCGGAACCCTCTCCAGGTATAGCCTAAGTCAACAGATAGTGGAGCCAACAAGACTGGAGAACACACTTGACCTTATTTTCACAAATAATGAGGACCTCATAAGAAGCATAATATCAAAAACAACTAATTCTGATCACAATCTAATAGAAGTCCAGACTTGCATACACAGGCGTCCTGATCAGCAAAATGCATACAGCTATGAGGGTACCTTTACCAAATTCAACAAGAACATCAACTGGGACCTGGTAAACTATGTCCTAAATGAAACATGTTGGAAAGATATCTTAAATAACATGAACCCTAACCAATGCTTTGAAAAGATCAACTTTCTGGTAGCTGAAGTATGTTCAAGGTATATTACACTAAGAAAAAAGAAGAGAAGTAAACTGGAGACGCTCCCTCTACATGAGAAGACGAAGAACCACTGAGCTCCTCAAGAATGCTAGATTATCTGAAACAAGGAAGGAAGCGCTAACCAGGGAAGTGGAAAATATTGAGCTTAAGTTAAAGGACTCATACAGGATCCAGGAGAGACAAGAGGAGCTAAAACCAATTAGTGAAATGCCAAAAACAGAGCAAAAACCACATCCAGTATAGGGCCCCTGCTCAGACAAGACGGATCTTACACAGATAACAACAAAGAAATGAGTGAGATGCTGAAATCTCAATACGACTCTGTGTTTAGCAAACCACTAATCAGTCTAAAGACAGACAATCTAAATAAATTTTTTCATGAATGAGCCTCAAAACCCTGTCAATGTATGCCAAATTTCTGACACAACCCAACTCCACTAGACTTTGAGAAAGCCATTGACAACATGCCCATGCACTCAGCCCCAGGCCCAGACTCGTGGAACTCCGTGTTCATTAAGAACTGCAAGAAACCCTTCTAGCGGGCTCTAAGTATGCTATGGAGGAGCTTAGACACAGGTGAGATTCCACAGTCAGTAAAAACAACGGATATAGCCCCACTCCATAAAGGGGGCAGCAAAGCAATATGTAAATGAATGGTTCAGAGAACCGACAAATTGATAAATTAGACACATGCAACACTTGGGTATCTCCTATAAAGATACCCAAGTGTTGCACATGTGTCTAATTTATCAGGAAAGCAATAGCTAAGAACTATAGACCAATAGCTTTAACGTCCCACATCATAAAAACCTTTGAGAAGTAGGATTGCAAACCATTTGGACTCACAAAAATTGCACAACCCAAGGCAACATAGGTTCAGAGCAGTTCGCTCCTGCCTCTCGCAACTACTGGACCACTATGATATGGTCTTGGATACTCTGGAAAACCAACAGAATCCAGATGTAGTATACACAGATTTTGCAAAAGCCTTTGACAAGTGCGATCATGGTGTAATAACACACAAAATACGTGCTAAAGGGATAACTGGTAAAGTAGGCAGATGGATCTTCAACTTTCTAACCAATCGAACACAAAGAGTAGTGGTAAACAGAGTTAAATCGGAAGCTGCCATAGTGAAGAGCTCTGTTCCACAAGGCACAGTACTCGCACCTATCCTGTTCCTCATCTTCATATCAGACATAGACAGAGATGTAAACCATAGCACTGTATCATGCTTTGCAGATGATACTAGGATCTGCATGAGTGTCATCCATTGAGGACACGGCAAATCTCCAAGAAGATATAAACCAAGTTTTCCAATGGGCAACGGAGAACAATATGATGTTCAATGAAGACAAATTTCATCTACTCCGTTATGGAAAACTGGAGGAAATAATAGCTAGGACTGAGTATATTACAAACTCTAATCACACAATAGAGCGGAAAAGTAATGTGAAGGACCTGGGAGTGGTAATGTCTGAGAATGTCACCTTCAAGGATCACAACAATGCCACTATCACATCTGCGAGGAAAATGATAGGATGGATAATGAGAACATTCAAGACAAGAGTTGCCAAGCCAATGATGATCCTTTTTAAATCACTTGTTCTCTCTAGGCTGGAATACTGCTGTTCATTAACATCCCCATTCAAGGCAGGTGAAATTGCAGATCTAGAAAATGTACAGAGAACCTTTACTGCACGTATAAGTTCCATCAAACACCTTAACTACTGGGAACGCTTGAAAGAACTTGACTTGTACTCACTGGAGCGCAGGCGAGAGATATACATCATAATCTACACCTGGAAGATCCTGGAGGGACTGGTTCCTAATCTGAACACAGAAATCACTAACTACGAAAGCAAAAGACTTGGCAGACGGTGCAACATTTCCCCAGTGAAAAGTAGGAACGCCATTAGTACGCTAAGAGAAAACACAAGTGTCTGGGGCTCAAGACTGTTCAACAGCCTCCCACCAGCCATAAGGGGAATTACCAATAGACCCCTGGTTGTCTTCAAGAGGGAGTTGGACAGATAGCTGAAGTCAGTGCCGGATCAGCCAGGCTGTGGTTCGTACGTTGGACTACGTGCAGCCAGCAGTAAGAGCCTAGTTGATCAGGCCCTGATCCACCGGGAGGCCTGGTCGTGGACCGGGCCGCGGGGGGCGTTGATCCCAGGAATACCCCTCCAGGTAGATAGAGCGAGCGGTGTAGCACCCTCACTCCTGTGCACACCTGCACCCCAGCTCCTCAGGGACCCAGTACCCCAGGGACCCGGGACCCTAGAGTCCCATTACCCCAGGGTCCCTGAGCTACAACCACCACCACCCCAGCAACTTGACAACGTCAACAAGGGAAGTTCTCTCAGACATAACACCGGAGGGGAGGAAGGGGGGGGGGGTGACACGCCGTAGAAGGGACACAGATCAATAGAGTTGTGATCATCACTAATACAACACACAACACGGTAATCACTAATACAACAAGGTAGTCATCACTAATACACAACACGGTAGTCATCACTAATACACAACACGGTAGTCATCACTAATATACAACACGGTAGTCATCACTAATATACAACACGGTAGTCATCACTAATATACAACACGGTAGTCATCACTAATACAACACGGTAGTCATCACTAATACAACATGGTAGTCATCACTAACACAACACGGTAGTCATCACTAATACACAACACGGTAGTCATCACTAATACACAACACGGTAGTCATCACTAATACACAACGTGGTAATCACTAATACACAACACGGTAGTCATCACTAATACACAACACGGTAATCACTAATACACAACACGGTAATCACTAATACACAACACGGTAGTCATCACTAATACACAACACGGTAGTCATCACTAATACACAACAAGGTAGTCATTAATACACAACACGGTAGTCATCACTAATACACAACACGGTAGTCATCACTAATACACAACACGGTAGTCATCACTAATACACAACACGGTAGTCATCACTAATGCACAACACGGTAGTCATCACTAATACACAACACGGTAGTCATCACTAATACACAACGTGGTAATCAATAATACACAACACGGTAGTCATCACTAATACACAACACGGTAGTCATCACTAATACAACACGGTAGTCATCACTAATACAACACGGTAGTCATCACTAATACAACACGGTAGTCATTACTAACACACCAGGTGACGGAGGATCAAACCTCTATTGCACCTTACGCTGTATGACCCCCTACTGATTTAGCGCCCCGTCCCCCACTGATATACCTTTCATGAATTTCGAGTGTTTCTACCCCCGGAGCCCGGCCATGGGCCAGGCTCGTCTGGTACTAGCCTGGTCAACCAGGAGTGTGGGAGTTAGGTCTTCCCTGACAACCAAAACATGACACTAAGCAACAGCGATTACCACGGAGGATCAAGCCCACGCGGGTTTAACACACACTTCTCCAGTAGCACAGCAATACAACACATCCTTTGGATCAACAGTCATAATTCCTACTGTTTATAAACATTGGGAATTACTCACTGTTAGAAAATCTAAAAATTCTATTTTCGGGAAATAGAAATTCAAACTATCCTTACCAGCGATACAAAATTAACCTTGGTTAGATGTAGCGAGGTTAAATTATCAATCAAAATTAACTAAATATAACAGAGCACAAGTCATTGAGATTTGTATCGCAGGTAAAAATAAAAATGAAGCAGCAACAGAAAACGGGAACCGCTCAATGGTAGACCGTCTCTTGTTTTTCTTTTTTTTATTGCGCCTAACACTGACGTTCAGGTGTGTTCTAACTGCAAACTTACCGTGAGGACACATGTAGAACTGGCGAGGATGAGACGAGTCCCCAGTGGTTCAAGACCACAGTATCTCAGGTCTTACTAGTGACTGAAGACCACAGTATCTCAGGTCTTACTAGTGACTGAAGACCACAGTATCTCAGGTCTTACTAGTGACTGAAGACCACAGTATCTCAGGTCTTACTAGTGACTGAAGACCACAGTATCTCAGGTCTTACTAGTGACTGAAGACCACAGTATCTCAGGTCTTACTAGTGACTGAAGACCACAGTATCTCAGGTCTTACTAGTGACTGAAGACCACAGTATCTCAGGTCTTACTAGTGACTGAAGACCACAGTATCTCAGGTCTTACTAGTGACTGAAGACCACAGTATCTCAGGTCTTACTAGTGACTGAAGACCACAGTATCTTAAGTCTTACTAGTGGTTCAAGACCACAGTATCTCAGGTCTTACTAGTGATTGAAGACCACAGTATCTCAGGTCTTACTAGTGACTGAAGACCACAGTATCTCAGGTCTTACTAGTGGTTCAAGACCACAGTATCTCAGGTCTTACTAGTGGTTCAAGACCACAGTATCTCAGGTCTTACTAGTGGTTCAAGACCACAGTATCTCAGGTCTTACTAGTGGTTCAAGACCACAGTATCTCAGGTCTTACTAGTGGTTCAAGACCACAGTATCTCAGGTCTTACTAGTGATTGAAGACCACAGTATCTCAGGTCTTACTATTGATTGAAGACCACAGTATCTCAGGTCTTACTAGTGATTGAAGACCACAGTATCTCAGGTCTTACTAGTGATTGAAGACCACAGTATCTCAGGTCTTACTAGTGATTGAAGACCACAGTATCTCAGGTCTTACTAGTGATTGAAGACCACAGTATCTCAGGTCTTACTAGTGATTGAAGACCACAGTATCTCAGGTCTTACTAGTGATTGAAGACCACAGTATCTCAGGTCTTACTAGTGATTGAAGACCACAGTATCTCAGGTCTTACTAGTGATTGAAGACCACAGTATCTCAGGTCTTACTAGTGATTGAAGACCACAGTATCTCAGGTCTTACTAGTGATTGAAGACCACAGTATCTCAGGTCTTACTAGTGATTGAAGACCACAGTATCTCAGGTCTTACTAGTGATTGAAGACCACAGTATCTCAGGTCTTACTAGTGATTGAAGACCACAGTATCTCAGGTCTTACTAGTGATTGAAGACCACAGTATCTCAGGTCTTACTAGTGATTGAAGACCACAGTATCTCAGGTCTTACTAGTGATTGAAGACCACAGTATCTCAGGTCTTACTAGTGATTGAAGACCACAGTATCTCAGGTCTTACTAGTGATTGAAGACCACAGTATCTCAGGTCTTACTAGTGATTGAAGACCACAGTATCTCAGGTCTTACTAGTGATTGAAGACCACAGTATCTCAGGTCTTACTAGTGATTGAAGACCACAGTATCTCAGGTCTTACTAGTGATTGAAGACCACAGTATCTCAGGTCTTACTAGTGATTGAAGACCACAGTATCTCAGGTCTTACTAGTGATTGAAGACCACAGTATCTCAGGTCTTACTAGTGATTGAAGACCACAGTATCTCAGGTCTTACTAGTGATTGAAGACCACAGTATCTCAGGTCTTACTAGTGATTGAAGACCACAGTATCTCAGGTCTTACTAGTGATTGAAGACCACAGTATCTCAGGTCTTACTAGTGATTGAAGACCACAGTATCTCAGGTCTTACTAGTGATTGAAGACCACAGTATCTCAGGTCTTACTAGTGATTGAAGACCACAGTATCTCAGGTCTTACTAGTGATTGAAGACCACAGTATCTCAGGTCTTACTAGTGATTGAAGACCACAGTATCTCAGGTCTTACTAGTGATTGAAGACCACAGTATCTCAGGTCTTACTAGTGATTGAAGACCACAGTATCTCAGGTCTTACTAGTGATTGAAGACCACAGTATCTCAGGTCTTACTAGTGATTGAAGACCACAGTATCTCAGGTCTTACTAGTGATTGAAGACCACAGTATCTCAGGTCTTACTAGTGATTGAAGACCACAGTATCTCAGGTCTTACTAGTGATTGAAGACCACAGTATCTCAGGTCTTACTAGTGATTGAAGACCACAGTATCTCAGGTCTTACTAGTGATTGAAGACCACAGTATCTCAGGTCTTACTAGTGATTGAAGACCACAGTATCTCAGGTCTTACTAGTGATTGAAGACCACAGTATCTCAGGTCTTACTAGTGATTGAAGACCACAGTATCTCAGGTCTTACTAGTGATTGAAGACCACAGTATCTCAGGTCTTACTAGTGATTGAAGACCACAGTATCTCAGGTCTTACTAGTGATTGAAGACCACAGTATCTCAGGTCTTACTAGTGATTGAAGACCACAGTATCTCAGGTCTTACTAGTGATTGAAGACCACAGTATCTCAGGTCTTACTAGTGATTGAAGACCACAGTATCTCAGGTCTTACTAGTGATTGAAGACCACAGTATCTCAGGTCTTACTAGTGATTGAAGACCACAGTATCTCAGGTCTTACTAGTGATTGAAGACCACAGTATCTCAGGTCTTACTAGTGATTGAAGACCACAGTATCTCAGGTCTTACTAGTGATTGAAGACCACAGTATCTCAGGTCTTACTAGTGATTGAAGACCACAGTATCTCAGGTCTTACTAGTGATTGAAGACCACAGTATCTCAGGTCTTACTAGTGATTGAAGACCACAGTATCTCAGGTCTTACTAGTGATTGAAGACCACAGTATCTCAGGTCTTACTAGTGACTGAAGACCACAGTATCTCAGGTCTTACTAGTGACTGAAGACCACAGTATCTCAGGTCTTACTAGTGACTGAAGACCACAGTATCTCAGGTCTTACTAGTGACTGAAGACCACAGTATCTCAGGTCTTACTAGTGACTGAAGACCACAGTATCTCAGGTCTTACTAGTGACTGAAGACCACAGTATCTCAGGTCTTACTAGTGACTGAAGACCACAGTATCTCAGGTCTTACTAGTGATTGTAAGATACCACAGTATCTCAGGTCTTACTAGTGATTGAAGACCACAGTATCTCAGGTCTTACTAGTGATTGAAGACCACAGTATCTCAGGTCTTACTAGTGATTGAAGACCACAGTTTCTCAGATCTTACTAGTGATTGAAGACCACAGTTTCTCAGGTCTTACTAGTGATTGAAGACCACAGTTTCTCAGGTCTTACTAGTGATTGAAGATCTCACAGTATTCTCAGGTCTTACTAGTGATTGAAGACCACAGTATCTCAGGTCTTACTAGTGATTGAAGACCACAGTATCTCAGGTCTTACTAGTGATTGAAGACCACAGTTTCTCAGATCTTACTAGTGATTGAAGACCACAGTTTCTCAGGTCTTACTAGTGATTGAAGACCACAGTTTCTCAGGTCTTACTAGTGATTGAAGACCACAGTTTCTCAGGTCTTACTAGTGATTGAAGACCACAGTTTCTCAGGTCTTACTAGTGATTGAAGACCACAGTTTCTCAGGTCTTACTAGTGATTGAAGACCACAGTTTCTCAGGTCTTACTAGTGATTGAAGACCACAGTATCTCAGGTCTTACTAGTGACTGAAGACCTCTGCATCAAGACCTCTTATGTTGAAGAGTTAATAAAGCCTAACGACCCAGTCATAACACCTTCAAGACCCTTAACAAGACAAATTAAGTCAATATTTCGCAGCAATCAGGGCGTGTGTCAGGGCAGAGCCACACGGCACTGGCACTATACATGGTGACAGTCGTAGAGTTTTTGTAGCACTTTTCTTCACTTATTCACTGCTGCGCCTCTTGTACGTGAGGGGTAGATGTGCGGTGTGGGGGTTAACGGTAGAGTAGAACGAAGTGGTAGAGTTATGGGTCGATCAGGGGTTAAAGAGGAGCATGACAGCATGGGTCAATGTGATGCTCCCGTGCCTATCACAGTCCGGGAATGATGGCGGCTATGACAGCGTTAGTGGTGGTGTTAGAGGAGTGGAAAGAGGTGGTGATAGTGGTGTTAGAGGACTGAGCACCGGCACTGGTGTGTGAAACTGTCATAATACGTTTGAGGTAGAAGCACTTTGGGGGAGAAGGGAGGGGGAGGGAGGAAAGGGGGGAGGAGAGGGGCAAGGCTTAAGGTACTAAATGAATGAATGTATATATATATATATATATATAGGTATGTGTGTGTGTGTGTGTGTGTGTGTTATTTGCCTCAGATCAGTTTTTTTGTGTGTTCATTGTATTTTTAAGACCTAAAGCCGTTGTTCTCAACCTGTGTGTGGTCCATGGACCCGTGAAGTGGGCCGTGGTTCTCAACCTGTGTGGTCCAAGGACCCCCGGAGTGTCGTGTACGTAGGGAATAACGACATTCAGGTTGATCGTCTGATTTATTAGAGGTAGAGGGTACAGCATCAGGAGGATTGTCATAGTCTGTCTCATTTGTCTGGTTGTCAGGGACCTCGTCCTCATCGCATACTAACTTCATATGATCTAAATGCGATTCTTTATGCTGACCCGTACTGATTTCTTTAACCTTATACTTATTTCCATTAATATGTTCAACTACTCGATAAGGTCCAACGAACTTTTGATCAAGCTTAGGCATTGCAGACGTTTTGTTAGTCAGCATAACTCTAGAACCTACTTTAACTTTGGTCGGTTTTGCTTGAGTATTAGTGACTAGTAAATAATGTTGATTTATGAAGTGTTTCACGGATTCTTCTGAAAACGCTTTGAGCTTGGCTGGTAAGAGTTGCTATGAAATCATCAGGATTGTAATCTGGTTTCGGATTAGAATATAACTCATAAGGCAAACGCTTATCGACACCGTACAACGCATAATGTGGAGTGTCACCTATAGAAGCATTGTAAGCAGAATTTATTGTACACTGAACATCAGGTATAACTTCATCCCAAGTTGCACTATTGGGATTGATAGTGGGTCTCAAGACGTCAAGTACTTTCTTATTAGTTCTTTCCGCTAAACCATTACTGGCAGGATGGTGAGGAACAATGGTCGATTAAGAGATCTTGTACAAAGTACACAAATTTTCAAGAATCTCATTACAGAATTCACCTCCATTATCTGTCATTAGGGACTTAGAAGTGGTATGCCTGCAGATTATACGTTCTTTAAACACTTTGGGCCGTGGACCCCTGGAGTGGGCCGCCCCGCTATTCCAAGAAGCTTTTTATTTTTGGTCATGTATTTTCTGAATTGCAGCTATTACAGTAAGGGTGTGGAGACTAACTCTGTGTTGTGACGTTACAGAGAGCATCCTTGTACTAGAAACAGGTATGTCTGAGGCAGAAGTCACTGAACCAGTCATGTTACTAAAGCTGTCAGATGGTTAGGTTAGGCAAGATTTATCAGGAAACAAGACAAGTGTTTCCTGACGCTGGTCTTAGTCATATGATGACCCGCAGCTGGAGCTTTTGGTCATCTGACCGAGGCCTTCCACTGGCTTACCCCTCCACCCCTATAAAAATTATGGCTATAATTATAACAATTATATTATATTATGGTTATAATTATAACCCGTAGCTCGATTGGTAGAGCAATCTGCTCACACACTGAGGTCCGTGGTTCGATCCCAGGTACGGGTGGAAACATTAGGACGTGTTTCCTTAAGACACCTGCTGTCCTTGTTCACCTATCAATAAAACAGGTACCTGGGTGTTAGTCGACTGGTGTGGGTCGCATCCTGGGACAAAATTGAATTAATTTGCCTGAAATGCTCTGCATAACAAGGGACTTTCTATATAGTATGTCACTGATGTCAGATAGGCCTGTATACCTTGTACATATACGCGACGGTCTGGAGTTTTGAGACACACTGACCGCGGGTTCGAACCCCACCCGTGGTACGGTTTACATATACTTGTAGAAATGAAGATTATTATTCTCACATTAATATTACGGTCAGCTGAACATTGTAAACCAGTGGTGAAGAGCAGCTGTGGTTGGCTGGTGTGTTTCACAGTGAGCACAGCAGCTCTCAAGCACTGCCTGGCTGGTGTGTATCACAGTGAGCACAGCAGCTCTCAAGCACTGCCTGGCTGGTGTGTTTCACAGTGAGCACAGCAGCTCTCAAGCACTGCCTGGCTGGTGTGTTTCACAGTGAGCACAGCAGCTCTCAAGCACTGCCTGGCTGGCGTGTTTCACAGTGAGCACAGCAGCTCTCAAGCACTGCCTGGCTGGCGTGTTTCACAGTGAGCACAGCAGCTCTCAAGCACTGCCTGGCTGGTGTGTTTCACAGTGAGCACAGCAGCTCTCAAGCACTGCCTGGCTGGCGTGTTTCACAGTGAGCACAGAAGCTCTCAAGCACTGCCTGGCTGGCGTGTTTCACAGTGAGCACAGCAGCTCTCAAGCACTGCCTGGCTGGTGTGTATCACAGTGAGCACAGCAGCTCTCAAGCACTGCCTGGCTGGTGTGTTTCACAGTGAGCACAGCAGCTCTCAAGCACTGCCTGGCTGGTGTGTTTCACAGTGAGCACAGCAGCTCTCAAGCACTGCCTGGCTGGCGTGTTTCACAGTGAGCACAGCAGCTCTCAAGCACTGCCTGGATGGCGTGTTTCACAGTGAGCACAGCAGCTCTCAAGCACTGCCTGGCTGGTGTGTTTCACAGTCAGCACAGCAGCTCTCAAGCACTGCCTGGCTGGCGTTTTCACAGTGAGCACAGCAGCTCTCAAGCACTGCCTGGCTGGTGTGTTTCACAGTGAGCGTTGCAGCTCTCAAGCACTGCCTGGCTGGTGTGTTTCACAGTGAGCGTTGCAGCTCTCAAGCACTGCCTGGCTGGTGTGTTTCACAGTGAGCGCAGCAGCTCTCAAGCACTGCCTGGCTGGTGTGTTTCACAGTGAGCGTTGCAGCTCTCAAGCACTGTCTGGCTGGTGTGTTTCACAGTGAGCGCAGCAGCTCTCAAGCACTGCCTGGCTGGTGTGTTTCACAGTGAGCGTTGCAGCTCTCAAGCACTGCCTGGCTGGTGTGTTTCACAGTGAGCGTTGCAGCTCTCAAGCACTGCCTGGCTGGTGTGTTTCACAGTGAGCGTTGCAGCTCTCAAGCACTGCCTGGCTGGTGTGTTTCACAGTGAGCGTTGCAGCTCTCAAGCACTGTCTGGCTGGTGTGTTTCACAGTGAGCGTTGCAGCTCTCAAGCACTGCCTGGCTGGTGTGTTTCACAGTGAGCGTTGCAGCTCTCAAGCACTGCCTGGCTGGTGTTTCACAGTGAGCGTTGCAGCTCTCAAGCACTGCCTGGCTGGTGTGTTTCACAGTGAGCGTTGCAGCTCTCAAGCACTGCCTGGTTGGTGTGTTTCACAGTGAGCACAGCAGCTCTCAAGCACTGCCTGGCTGGTGTGTATCACAGTGAGCGTAGCAGCTCTCAAGCACTGCCTGGCTGGTGTGTTTCACAGTGAGCGTTGCAGCTCTCAAGCACTTCCTGGCTGGTGTGTTTCACAGTGAGCGTAGCAGCTCTCAAGCACTGCCTGGCTGGTGTTTCACAGTGAGCGTAGCAGCTCTCAAGCACTGCCTGGCTGGTGTGTTTCACAGTGAGCGTTGCAGCTCTCGAGCACTGCCTGGCTGGTGTGTTTCACAGTGAGCGTAGCAGCTCTCAAGCACTGCCTGGCTGGTGTGTTTCACAGTGAGCGTTGCAGCTCTCAAGCACTCCCTGGCTTGTGTGTTTCACAGTGAGCGTTGCAGCTCTCAAGCACTGCCTGGCTGGTGTGTTTCACAGTGAGCGTTGCAGCTCTCAAGCACTGCCTGGCTGGTGTGTTTCACAGTGAGCGTTGCAGCTCTCAAGCACTGCCTGGCTGGTGTGTTTCACAGTGAGCGTTGCAGCTCTCAAGCACTGCCTGGCTGGTGTGTTTCACAGTGAGCGTTGCAGCTCTCAAGCACTGTCTGGCTGGTGTGTTTCACAGTGAGCGTTGCAGCTCTCAAGCACTGCCTGGCTGGTGTGTTTCACAGTGAGCGTTGCAGCTCTCAAGCACTGCCTGGCTGGTGTGTTTCACAGTGAGCGTTGCAGCTCTCAAGCACTGCCTGGCTGGTGTGTTTCACAGTGAGCGTTGCAGCTCTCAAGCACTGCCTGGCTGGTGTGTTTCACAGTGAGCACAGCAGCTCTCAAGCACTGCCTGGCTGGTGTGTATCACAGTGAGCACAGCAGCTCTCAAGCACTGCCTGGCTGGTGTGTATCACAGTGAGCACAGCAGCTCTCAAGCACTGCCTGGCTGGTGTGTATCACAGTACCTTTGATATACCTTTGAAGAGTTTCGAGAGTATCTACTCTCTGAGCCCGGCCATGGGCCAGGCTCGTCTGGTGCTTGCCTGGAGCACTGCCTGGCTGGCGTGTTTCACAGTGAGCGTTGCAGCTCTCAAGCACTGTCTGGCTGGTGTGTTTCACAGTGAGCACAGCAGCTCTCAAGCACTGCCTGGCTGGCGTGTATCACAGTGAGCACAGCAGCTCTCAAGCACTGCCTGGCTGGTGTGTTTCACAGTGAGCGTTGCAGCTCTCAAGCACTGCCTGGCTGGTGTGTATCACAGTGAGCACAGCAGCTCTCAAGCACTGCCCTTCAGTCATTTCTGCGCGCACGAAATTCCACGTAACCTTCTGTTTGTTATCCGCGGATACGTCAGGTTATTAACACCAACGAAATGTGTAGCCGTCTTCAAGAGGAAACTGGTCCAGTATCTTCATCAGGTGCCAGATCAACCAGGCTGTGATGGATACGTGGAGCGGCATATATGGAGAGGCGAAGGTCTTCGCTCTCTCCATACATGCCTTTTATTATTAATTTCGGCGTCTTTATTGTGCTTCTAGGTTATCTAACGTGTTTCTGATATCAAGTTGGAATAAATGTGATAGATAACCTTTATTACTAATATTAGCATAATTACACAACATTGTAATTGCGCCACCGATAGTATACGGCTATCAAGACGACTCATCACATACTGAATATTCTTCTGCTCTCGCCCTCGCCCCCTCCCTCTCTCTCTCTCTCTCCTATAGCTCCTCCCACTTCGGGCCTCTCTTATACTACGCTTGCTTTCCATTTTGAACTTTTATTCACACAAAAAAATAGAAGATTTACTGTTATGCAGACTACTGCATTATTGAAAAATGGTATAAATAATAGTGAAAGTATATTAGACCCGCCAGTTGACATGTATTGGACGCGAGACGTGATTTGTTTACTCTTGAACATCAGCAAACATCCAGCATTTCCGCTACTTTGGGTTCAATTTCAAGGTACTTTTAGTCTGTAAATCATTCAAATCATCTCTTTCTGTAATATATCTTTCATTCTATCAAGTGAGACCAAGAAAACGATAATACAATCATAAATTCCATACGAAAATATACTGCAAAGTCGCTGTAAGTGTATTTTTGGGGGTCTGAAACGGATTAATCTAATTTACATTATTCCTTATGGGAAAAATTCGTTCGGTACTCGAACAGATCGACACTCGAACAGCCTTCTGGAGTTCGAGTACCGAGGTTCCACTGTATACGCTTTTGCGTTCCCTGTGATCGTATATGCTTGGACCTCCTCTTTTCTGCAACATTGCAAGCTTCTGATGTGATTGTCGTGCCGAATAGGTAAAACTGGTCACTTAGCAAGAACTCATTTAAAATTAAGTCCTTTCTAAAATTTTCTCTTATACATTTAAAGATATATTTTTTCCATTTATATTAATATAAAAATTAATGATTTTGTACCAAAAGAACCTTAGAAAACTTACCTAATCTTATTATAACAAGCGCAATTTAATTTAGCCTAATCCAACTAAATATATTTTATGTAAATTTACAATAATTTAATAATAAACAAACACAATGAAATATATTTTTTCGTTAAATTCAGAATAATTTTTGCGAAATTATTGCATACAGAAATTTTCGCTTGCCTTATTCGGCAAGAAGAGCGTTGCTATTTAAGCCAAAATCACAAGTTTTACCTATTCGGCACGACATTATATATATATTTACAAAAGTAAACGCTTCGCCCCGAGTGGCTTGCCCAGTCCCGAGACAGACAAGCAACCAAAAAACAAGACCACCTGCGCATCCCACACTGGCAAATTAAATTTAACCAAAAGAAACTAATTTTTGTAGTGGTTCAGAAACTGATGTTTATAGGTGCTAATTAATTATTATTATTATTATGATTATCATCGAGAGGGGAATGCATGAGAGTATAGTTATACCAACGAGGAGAAGGCTGGAGGCAGTGGAGATGTGTCTGAGGGCAATGTGTGGTGTGAATATAATGCAGAGAATTCGTAGTGTGGAAATTAGGAGGTGCGGGATTACCAAGACTATTATCCAGAGGGCTGAGGAGGGGTTGTTGAGGTGGTTTGGACATGTAGAGAGGATGGAACAAAGTAGAATGATTTCGATAGTGTATAAATCTGTAGTGGAGGGAAGGCGGGGTAGAGGTCAGCCTAGGAAAGGTTGGAGGGAGGGGGTAAATGAGGTTTTGTGTGCGAGGGGCTTGGACTTCCAGCAAGCATGCATGAGCGTATTTGATAGGAGTGAATGGAGACAAATGGTTTTTAATACTTGACGTGCTGTTGGAGTGTGAGCAAAGTAACATTTATGAAGGGATTCAGGGAAACTGGCAGGCCGGACTTGAGTCCTGGAGATGGGAAGTACAGTGTCTGCACTCTGAAGGAGGGGTGTTAATGTTGCAGTTTTATAACTGTAGTGTAAGCACCCCTCTGGCAAGACAGTGATGGAGTGAATGATGAAAGTTTTTCTTTTTCGGGCCACCCTGCCTTGGTGGGAACGGCCGATGTGTCAATAAAAAATATTATGGAATTAAAAGGTGAAGCAGTCACCAAGAAAAAGATTAAGGTGAAGAAAGGCTGTAGTTTTTGAGTGTTCTGAGAACACCATTACAACACTCACTGCTCAGAGTGCACTCTGGTTGCACTCTGAGGACAGTGTATATCTCGTAGTGGATCTATAATTGAGTGTTGCCAGAACAACAACTGCAACTCACCAGAGTATTCTTGTTGACTGTGGTGGCTTCACAATACCAACATCTATAGTATTCATGGTAGACAATACCGATAAATTGAAGAATAAGATGTATGCAACACTGGTATCTTTGTTTGTCGACAAGTTCCGCCTGCAGAGCAGGCTTCTTCAGTTGAATGTGGCAGCAAGTTCCGTACACTGGTAGAAGTCAGGAGGTAATTTTGAGGTATTCAGTCCCATAAATACGTGTTCAGTCAATTAGCTCTGAATAATGATAAAGGGACTGAAGAGCTTCAGTCAAGGCTGTGAGGGACTGAACTCTCAAAATTACCTCTCCTCTTCTTCCAGTCTCCAGTATTTAATAACGTCCGTATACGACTGAAGAAGTCTCCAGCGCCGGGGACCAAGACGCACGGAGTCACCCCCGGAATCTACTGGTTCATGGCCGAACTCCGGAGTAGAAAACTCTGAACTCATCAAACGTTTAGATGTAAACAAGAGAGACATGCATGACTGACGTGACACAACACTTGCAACCGATGAGAAGTGTAACGAGTACACCAAGACATAACTAGAGAGGCGGCAAGGATGAACGTTCTTCCACCAAACAGTAGTAATCCTTATCACCGGCCAACACCGACAGTCACACTGATCGATCCCCATCAACCAGGTACAGCCTGGGAACGAGTCGTGGGGGGCGATAATCTCCCAGAACTATGTGCATTTAGAGCCATCAGTAAATACATTAACATTGGTGATGGTTGTTACTGTAGTTGTTGTAGTAGTAGTTGTCGTAATAGCAGTAGTTGTCGTAGCAGCAGTAGTTGTAGAAGTAGGTCGTCGTAGTCGTCTTTCATATACCCTTGACGGATCTACCTGGAGTATGTTATTTGGATTGACGCCCCCGCGGCCTGGTTCCAGACCAGATTTCCCAATGGATGACCTGATTAATCAGGCTGTTGGTGACAGCCGCAAGGGGTCCAACGGAAGCACCACAACTCAAATGATCATGCAGTGACTTAAGAAACGTGTCCAGTTCCTTGTTGAAGACAGCCAGGGGTCTGCTGGTAACTCCCCCGTATTAAAGACAAGAGAATGTTGACAAAATTTTGTCTTCACACTTAGAGTTTTCCATTAGTTTATTAATTTCTTCTTTTTTTTTACTGGGTGTATATTGCACCGTCTGCCAAGCCTCTTACTTCATGGGGAACGATTTATGTGAGCGGATTTGGGACTAATCCCTTTAGAATTTTCCAGGTGTATATTATAATGTCTTGCGTATTCGCCTACACTCCAAGGAGTACAGGTCGAGGGACTTTAAAAGTATCCAGTAATTTAAGTGCTTAATTGAATCTATGCGAGCAGTGAAGGTTCTCTGCACATTCTCCAGGTCTACAATTTCGCTTGCCTTGAACCAAGCTGTTACGGGTACAGCAGTACTTCACCTACAGAGAATAAGTGACTTGAAGAGTATCATCACTGACTTGTCATCTCTTGTTTTGAATGTTCTAGTTATGATTGTCTGACATAATCACTTCCAGGTCTTTCACATTAGTCTTACGCTCTCTTGAGTGATTCGAGTTCCAGGCTATTCCGTCAATCTTTCCATTACGGAGTAACTGAAATATACCCTCACTGAACATCATGTTGTCGTCAGCAGGCCACCTGAAGACACTGTTTATGTCATCTTGAAAGTTTACTGTGTGAGGACACAGTAAACTTTCAAGATGACATAATGGATGACATTCATACAGATTCTAGTATCGTCTGCAAAAGATGATACGTTGCTATGATTTATGCCTCTGTCTATGCCAGATATAAGAATGAGAAAAGGAAGAGGGTCCAGTACTGTGCCTTGAGGAACTGAGCTTTTCTGCCAGCCTCTGATTTCACACTGTTCACTAATGCAACTTTGGGTTTGTATTCGTTAGAAAATAAAATATCCGTCTGCCCACTTTTTTAATTATTCCTTCTGCGCGCATTTTGTGCGCTATTACACCATGATCGCACTTGGCTCTGGCAGTCTGTGTATACCGCGTCCGTATTTTGTTTGTCTTCCAGTGCATCCAAAACCATGTGGTGATGATCCAGCAGTTGCGAGAGGCAGGATCGACCTGCAACGAACCCATGTTGTTTGTGATCTTGCTTCCTTATTCAAAGATTGTTATAATATGGGTAATTATAATAACAGTAAAAGCAAGAGTACTCAGAGACAATGTTGGTAGCTAGTACATTTACAGCGTCTAGAGTCCAGATGGGCAAGAATACATCGTTCTTTATTTTGTAGGTTTGATATTTCACTCTTCTTTAAAGCTGATGCAGGAACACGAGTGTGTCCTAAGATAGCGTACCTGTGGCCGCACCTGACGTGCCTTCCTCTTGTCTTAAATTTCCACAATCAACCAAGGCTGGTCTGGCACCAGGCTGTGCGGGGGGGGGGGCGATGACCCCCAGGAATCAACTACAGGTTGGTAGGCCTCCTGGAAAGGGGGCGAGGAGACATCAACAAAGTCTTCGGGTGGACAAGGGGAATTGCAAAGGTTCAATGGTGACCATTTCCAACTGCTCAGATGTGGAAAGAACTAAGAACTCAGAAGCCCTGGTCCCACAACACTGGAGGACCATCCCATAGAACGAAAGCAACCTGTATAATCATGTCTGACGACCTGTCATTTAGAGACCACAATAATGCAAATGCCATGAAGGCCAGAACAATGACAGGTTGGATAATGAGAACCTTCAAAACAAGAGAAGTAGCTACAATTCAAATCGCTTGCGTTCTCACGTGTAGAATAATGTTGAGTGCTGACTACTCCGATCAAAGAAGGAGAGATGTCACAACTGGAAAATGTAGAGATCATTTACTATCCTCATGAAACCAATAAAGCAATTAAACTACTGGGAATATATCAAAGTACTTAGAATGTACTCTTTTGGGCAGACTAAATACACACATGTTCACGGAAGATATTTGAAAGCCTGGTCCAAAATCTACACCCAGTTATTATTTGCAGGAGAGATAAGGGAGAGGAAGTGTAAAATTAACCCAGTGAAAAGCAGGGAGTCATGGGCACAATAAGAGAACACTATCAACATCCGTGGTCCAAGACTCTTCAACCTGCTACCAGCAGCTACTAGAAATATTGCCAGAACAATTGTATTAGTCATTACGAAGAAAGTGAATTACTACCTCCATGAAGTGCCACATCAACCAGGCTGTGATGGCTACGTGAGCCACCAACAGCCTGTTTAGTCAGGTAAGCGACAATAAAGACGAACAAAAAACTAGAAACCGGTCTCAGGTATAACACGTGTATATTTACTAAAGCTCTCAACCTTGTTATCAGAGAGAACAAAAGTTCCAACATTCTCTCTTACGTATTTCCTCTGTTTAGTGAAAACTGGTGACTGTCCTCGGATAAGCGGGTGACCCTTGTAACCGCAGACTTATCATGTTTCTCGTTGCGTAATGGATAACCTCTCTTATATCCGGGGGGGGGTCATGTGTCTAGACAAGGCTTTCTGGTCGACTGCTTGAACAACCAGGCTGTTGATGCTAGCCGGACGCAGTCCAGCCTGGCCACCACAACCCGGCTGATCAGGAACCAATGAACTTTTGTTTACAGACTTTTCTAATTATGCAATACAGATACTTTAGTTATGAAGTATAGATGATGACAGTTGTACACAGAGCTCTACAAGAGTACATGGTTATGACAGCTCTACACGAGTACATGGTTATGACAGCTCTACACGAGTACATGGTTATGACACAGCTCTACACGAGTACATGGTTATGACACAGCTCTACACGAGTACATGGTTATGACACAGCTCTACACGAGTACATGGTTATGACACAGCTCTACACGAGTACATGGTTATGACACAGCTCTACACGAGTACATGGTTATGACACAGCTCTACACGAGTACATGGTTATGACACAGCTCTACACGAGTACATGGTTATGACACAGCTCTACACGAGTACATGGTTATGACACAGCTCTACACGAGTACATGGTTATGACACAGCTCTACACGAGTACATGGTTATGACACAGCTCTACACGAGTACATGGTTATGACACAGCTCTACACGAGTACATGGTTATGACACAGCTCTACACGAGTACATGGTTATGACACAGCTCTACACGAGTACATGGTTATGACACAGCTCTACACGAGTACATGGTTATGACAGCTCTACACGAGTACATGGTTATGACAGCTCTACACGAGTACATGGTTATGACAGCTCTACACGAGTACATGGTTATGACAGCTCTACACGAGTACATGGTTATGACAGCTCTACACGAGTACATGGTTATGACACAGCTCTACACGAGTACATGGTTATGACACAGCTCTACACGAGTACATGGTTATGACACAGCTCTACACGAGTACATGGTTATGACACAGCTCTACACGAGTACATGGTTATGACACAGCTCTACACGAGTACATGGTTATGACACAGCTCTACACGAGTACATGGTTATGACACAGCTCTACACGAGTACATGGTTATGACACAGCTCTACACGAGTACATGGTTATGACACAGCTCTACACGAGTACATGGTTATGACACAGCTCTACACGAGTACATGGTTATGACACAGCTCTACACGAGTACATGGTTATGACACAGCTCTACACGAGTACATGGTTATGACACAGCTCTACACGAGTACATGGTTATGACACAGCTCTACACGAGTACATGGTTATGACACAGCTCTACACGAGTACATGGTTATGACACAGCTCTACACGAGTACATGGTTATGACACAGCTCTACACGAGTACATGGTTATGACACAGCTCTACACGAGTACATGGTTATGACACAGCTCTACACGAGTACATGGTTATGACACAGCTCTACACGAGTACATGGTTATGACAGCTCTACACGAGTACATGGTTATGACAGCTCTACACGAGTACATGGTTATGACAGCTCTACACGAGTACATGGTTATGACAGCTCTACACGAGTACATGGTTATGACAGCTCTACACGAGTACATGGTTATGACAGCTCTACACGAGTACATGGTTATGACAGCTCTACACGAGTACATGGTTATGACAGCTCTACACGAGTACATGGTTATGACAGCTCTACACGAGTACATGGTTATGACAGCTCTACACGAGTACATGGTTATGACAAGCTCTACACGAGTACATGGTTATGACACAGCTCTACACGAGTACATGGTTATGACAAGCTCTACACGAGTACATGGTTATGACAGATCTACACGAGTACATGGTTATGACACAGGCTCTACACGAGTACATGGTTATGACAAGCTCTACACGAGTACATGGTTATGACACAGAGCTCTACACGAGTACATGGTTATGACACAGCTCTACACGAGTACATGGTTATGACACAGCTCTACACGAGTACATGGTTATGACACAGCTCTACACGAGTACATGGTTATGACACAGCTCTACACGAGTACATGGTTATGACAGCTCTACACGAGTACATGGTTATGACAGCTCTACACGAGTACATGGTTATGACAGCTCTACACGAGTACATGGTTATGAACAGCTCTACACGAGTACATGGTTATGACAGCTCTACACGAGTACATGGTTATGAAAAGCTCTACACGAGTACATGGTTATGACACAGCTCTACACGAGTACATGGTTATGACACAGCTCTACACGAGTACATGGTTATGACACAGCTCTACACGAGTACATGGTTATGACACAGCTCTACACGAGTACATGGTTATGACACAGCTCTACACGAGTACATGGTTATGAGACAGAGCTCTACACGAGTACATGGTTATGACAGAGCTCTACACGAGTACATGGTTATGACACAGAGCTCTACACGAGTACATGGTTATGACACAGCTCTACACGAGTACATGGTTATGACAGCTCTACACGAGTACATGGTTATGACACAGCTCTACACGAGTACATGGTTATGACACAGCTCTACACGAGTACATGGTTATGACAGCTCTACACGAGTACATGGTTATGACACAGCTCTACACGAGTACATGGTTATGACAGCTCTACACGAGTACATGGGTGGTCAAGGTGTGTCACTGTAGCAGTAGTAGTCGTAGTAGTATGTATGTGTGTGTATGTGCGTGCGTGTACTCACCTAGTTGTGATTGCAGGGGATCGATTCATAGCTCCTGGCCCCGCCTCTTCACTGGCCACTACTGTGTGTGTGTTTCAAGGGCTCTTCCGCCTTCCTCGAATCAAATCTGATTACTTCTCATTTCTCAGCCGATGTATAACCCTTACGAGTTTTGCGCTTCTATGAATACACATGTTTGATATACCTTTGAGGAGTACCTCGAGCTTTTCTACTCCCAGAACCCGGCTTTGGGTCATGCTCGTCTGGTGCTTACCTGGTCAACCAGGCTGCTGCTACTGGCGGCCCACATATCCATCACAGCCTGGGTGATCTGGCACCTGGTGAAGATGCTTGTCCAGTTTCCTCTTGAAGGCTTCTACACTGGTTCCAGCAGTGTTCTCTTACTGTACCCACGGTGCCCCTGCTTTTCACCGGGTTATAATCAGTATACACCTACGTACTTTCAGTATACATTTACGCTCAGTATACAAGTACACTTACTGTGAACTTAAGTAAGAGTTCGCAGATGTGTAATATTTCAGTTCTACTTTAAGATTCCTTCTTTACGAGGGGGTCGCGGGGGAGATGAACCCAAGCCAAGAAACAATAAGTAGGTACCGGCGAATCAACAAGAAGGTAGGTAGGTAGGCTGTAGGAGAAGGTGTAGGTATGATAGTATTGGGAATGATAGTTGAGGAGTGGTTGATGATGGTAGAGGGGGAGGGGTTGATGGTGGTTGAAGGGGGGAGGGAGGGTAGTTAAGAGGTACTGGTAGTGGCACTCTGGCGTGGCGGTGCCTGAGTGAAGGAACTCTCACACCCACTATAAAAACACTGGTAGGACACACACACGAGGCAGGCAGGAGAGAGGGAGGGGGAGAAGAGGGGGAAGAGAGACTGAGGTGAATAGGTGGGAGGGAAGTCAAGTTATAAAGAGGAAGATGGCTAGAAGAGATGGGTCGATGAGGGTGACAGGGAGGGAAGAGGTAGAGAAGGGGCGAGAGGAATGAATCGAGGGGAGGAACGAATAGAAATTGAGGGAGGGAGGAGGAAAGGGCAGGGGAAGGGAGGAGGGAGAGGGGACAGGAGGGAGGGAAGGAATGGACTGGGGGCAAAATGTAATTAATCCAGGACAGGTAAACAGCGGTAATTGTGGCATGAATAACTGATGAGTGAAGGTGAGGGTGAATGCTGTGATGGCAGCACAAGAGCCTACCCATGCTGTGGATGGCAGCACAAGAGCCTACCCATGCTGTGGATGGCAGCACAAGAGCCTACCCATGCTGTGGATGGTAGCACAAGAGCCTACCCATGCTGTGGATGGCAGCACAAGAGCCTACCCATGCTGTGGATGGTAGTACAATAGCCTAACCATGCTGTGGATGGCAGCAAGAGCCTACCCATGCTGTGGATGGAGACAAAGCCTACCATGCTGTGGATGGCAGCACAAGAGCCTACCATGCTGTGGATGGCAGCACAAGAGCCTAACCATGCTGTGGATGGCAGCACAAGAGCCTAACCATGCTGTGGATGGCAGCACAAGAGCCTAACCATGCTGTGATGGCAGCAAGGCCTACCCATGCTGTGGATGGACAGCCTAACCATGCGTGGATGGAGACAAAGCCTAACCATGCTGTGGATGGCAGCACAAGAGCCTACCATGCTGTGGATGGCAGCACAAGAGCCTAACCATGCTGTGGATGGCAGCACAAGAGCCTAACCATGCTGTGGATGGCAGCACAAGAGCCTACCCATGCTGTGGATGGTAGCACAAGAGCCTACCCATGCTGTGGATGGAGCACAGAGCCTAACCATGCTGTGGATGGCAGCACAAGAGCCTACCCATGCTGTGGATGGTAGTACAATAGCCTAACCATGCTGTGGATGGCAGCACAAGAGCCTAACCATGCTGTGGATGGCAGCACAAGAGCCTACCCATGCTGTGGATGGCAGCACAAGAGCCTAACCATGCTGTGGATGGCAGCACAAGAGCCTACCCATGCTGTGGATGGTAGCACAAGAGCCTAACCATGCTGTGGATGGCAGCACAAGAGCCTAACCATGCTGTGGATGGCAGCACAAGAGCCTAACCATGCTGTGGATGGCAGCACAAGAGCCTAACCATGCTGTGGATGGCAGCACAAGAGCCTAACCATGCTGTGAATGGCAGCACAAGAGCCTACCCATGCTGTGGATGGCAGACAAAGCCTAACCATGCTGTGGATGGCAGCACAAGAGCCTAACCCATGCTGTGGATGGTAGCACAAGAGCCTAACCATGCTGTGGATGGCAGCACAAGAGCCTAACCATGCTGTGGATGGCAGCACAAGAGCCTAACCATGCTGTGGATGGCAGCACAAGAGCCTACCCATGCTGTGGATGGCAGCACAAGAGCCTACCCATGCTGTGGATGGTAGCACAAGAGCCTACCCATGCTGTGGATGGTAGTACAATAGCCTAACCATGCTGTGGATGGCAGCACAAGAGCCTAACCATGCTGTGGATGGCAGCACAAGAGCCTAACCATGCTGTGGATGGCAGCACAGAGCCTACCCATGCTGTGGATGGCAGCACAAGAGCCTACCCATGCTGTGGATGGCAGCACAAGAGCCTACCCATGCTGTGGATGGCAGCACAAGAGCCTACCCATGCTGTGGATGGCAGCACAAGAGCCTACCCATGCTGTGGATGGCAGCACAAGAGCCTACCCATGCTGTGATGGCAGCACAAGAGCCTACCCATGCTGTGGATGGCAGCACAAGAGCCTACCCATGCTGTGGATGGCAGCACAAGAGCCTACCCATGCTGTGGATGGCAGCACAAGAGCCTACCCATGCTGTGGATGGCAGCACAAGAGCCTACCCATGCTGTGGATGGCAGCACAAGAGCCTACCCATGCTGTGGATGGCAGCACAAGAGCCTACACATGCTGTGGATGGCAGCACAAGAGCCTACCCATGCTGTGGATGGCAGCACAAGAGCCTACCCATGCTGTGGATGGCAGCACAAGAGTCTACCCATGCTGTGGATGGCAGCACAAGAGCCTACCCATGCTGTGGATGGCAGCACAAGAGCATATCGTCTCCAGGCTGAGGGACTTATTACCTCAAACTCCTTCTGATCTTCACCATTCTTCTCTGTATAGGACTGATGAAGCCACTGCGTAGCGCAATGACCCATGCGGGTCATTCACGGCAAGACGTGGTGTAGGCTTCATCCTCCGTCTGCTGAGCACCAGACAGACGAGCTTCCTATTTGTACTCACCTATCATTGATCCCCTGTGGCTCCTCTTTACCTATTTGTAATTTCAGATTTTTTATTCATTTTTTTGGGGGAGGAAGAGAGGTGACCTCCTGCTCTTGGTCCCGACCTCCCTCTTGGAATGACTGACGTCAATTATTTGCCATGTTCTCTTACAGCAGTGTACAGCAGTGTACTGCAGTGTCATAAGAACATAAAAAAGGAGGAACACTGCAGCAGGCCTGTTGGCCCATACTAGGCAGGTCCTTCTGGATCGATCTACTTTAAGGACATAGGAAAGAAGGAGCACGGCAGCAGGCCTACTGCCCATGCTAGGCAGGTACAATTCACCTACTGGCCCATGCTAGGCAGGTACAAGTCACCTACTGGCTCATGCTAGGCAGGTACAAGTCACCTACTGGCCCATGCTAGGCAGATACAAGTCACCTACTGGCCCATGCTAGGCAGGTACAAGTCACCTACTGGCCCATGCTAGGCAGGTACAAGTCACCTACTGGCCCATGCTAGGCAGGTACAAGTCACCTACTGGCCCATGCTAGGCAGGTACAAGTCACCTACTGGCCCATGCTAGGCAGGTACAAGTCACCTACTGGCCCATGCTAGGCAGGTACAAGTCACCTACTGGCTCATGCTAGGCAGGTACAAGTCACCTACTGGCTCATGCTAGGCAGGTACAAGTCACCTACTGGCCCATGCTAGGCAGGTCCAAGTCACCTACTGGCCCATGCTAGGCAGGTCCAAGTCACCTACTGTCCCATGCTAGGCAGGTAAAAGTCACCTACTGGCCCATGCTAGGCAGGTAAAAGTCACCTACTGGCCCATGCTAGGCAGGTAAAAGTCACCTATTGGCCCATGCTAGGCAGGTAAAAGTCACCTACTGGCCCATGCTAGGCAGGTCCAAGTCACCTACTGGCCCATGCTAGGCAGGTCCAAGTCACCTACTGGCACATGCTAGGCAGGTCCAAGTCACCTACTGGCCCATGCTAGGCAGGTCCAAGTCACCTACTGGCCCATGCTAGGCAGGTCCAAGTCACCTACTGGCCCATGCTAGGCAGGTCCAAGTCACCTACTGGTCCATGCTAGGCAGGTCCAAGTCACCTACTGGCCCATGCTAGGCAGGTCCAAGTCACCTACTGGCACATGCTAGGCAGGTCCAAGTCACCTACTGGCACATGTTAGGCAGGTCCAAGTCACCTGCTGGCACATGCTAGGCAGGTCCAAGTCACCTACTGGCCCATGCTAGGCAGGTCCAAGTAACATCTCTTTCTTACTGTTTTTATGCTGGTGATGCATCTCTGGCGGGTACTCGCATATTTCTACTCGCCAATTTGTGTCTGCTTGGATCTATATACCTGTGAGGTACCTGTAATAGGTTTCTCAGCACGCCTTAAACCTCACCCCCCACCCTCAAGTCATGATCTTGCTTGTGATCTAACTCCAGCAACCACTGTCTGACCAAGCCTAGTGAGGTGTGGAGGGTGGTGAGGGGATTGTGTAGGGAGGATAGTGGGGAGTGAGGGTAGTGTAGGGAGGATAGTGGGGAGTGAGGATGGTGTAGTGAGGATAGTGGGGAGTGAGGGTAGTGTAGGGAGGATAGTGGGGAGTGAGGATGGTGTAGGGAGGATAGTGGGGAGTGAGGGTAGTGTAGGGAGGATAGTGGGGAGTGAGGTTAGTGTAGGGAGGATAGTGGGGAGTGAGGATGGTGCAGGAAGGATAGTGGGGAGTGAGTATGGTGCAGGAAGGATAGTGGGGAGTGAGGGTAGTGCAGGAAGGATAGTGGGGAAGGGGAAGGTGTGGGGAGGAGTGAGGGAGACGGGGGTTATGGGGGTGTGGTTCCTGTTAGTACACTTGTCCGCTGACATGAGAGATCAGTATTATCAGCTGGTACATAAACACAGTACAGTGTAACTGCACTCCACTAGGTCATCACTCCTGCTAAAGTTAAAGGACTCGCGTACAGGATCCAGGAGAAACAGAGGACCTAAAAGCGATTAGTGAAATTGAAAGAAATTCGAAATATTTCTTTTCATATGCCAAAAACAGAGCAAAAACCACATCCAGTATAGGGCCCCTGCTCAGACAAGACGGATCTTACACAGATAACAACAAAGAAATGAGTGAGATACTGAAATCTCAATACGACTCTGTGTTTAGCAAACCACTAATCAGTCTAAAGACAGACAATCTAAATAATTTTTTTCATGAATGAGCCTCAAAACCCTGTCAATGTATGCCAAATTTCTGGCATTACCCTAACTCCACTAGACTTTGAGAAAGCCATCGACGACATGCCCATGCACTCAGTATTTTCTTTTTGGGGATTTTCTTTCTTTTTGGGTCACCCTGCCTCGGTGGGAGACGACTGACTTGTTGAGAAAAAAAATATATATATATATAATTCCCCCCCCCCACACACAGAGCAGTACAATCACAGGTGGAGCTGGTGTGTCACAGGTCTGGTGCAGGTGTGTACACGTGTGCCAACATGTATTACAATTAAAACACGTGACTACAAATTCCAAAAAAAAAAAAAAACACCACAATGTAGAAAAAAAAAACATGAGGTTGGCGAACATTTACGACTTAAAGAGTGTAATAATATTGGTAGAATTACCGACAATATGTTAAGTAAAAGGACACAAATGCAACTAATGTGACATTTTATTGTGGTAACGTTTCGCTCTCCAGGAGCTTTCTCAAGCCGTTACAAGCGTTACATGGACACAGTGGGCTATTATATACTCTCAAAGTGAGGTGAAATACTAGTGGTGGTCGAGGTAGTAGTGATAAGTAGTAGTAGTAGTAGTAATACAATAAGGTAGAACAATCAATATGCACATCAAAGATTGCAAGAAAAGAGCTCTTCAGATCATTAATTCTCCACGCGTCAACACCACTCCTAACAAAGTTATAGTTCTTCCCAACAGCCAGGTTGCATCCAACATTTCTAAAGTATTTGCACAAGCTAACACTAGAGTCGCCATTGCTTCCAGTACTTCTATTAAGGATCTAACCAGGACTAAATCCAAGCACCATGAACCAGTCAACGCAGGGGTCTACACTATACCCTGTGGAGGCTGCGACAGAATTTATGTAGGAGAAACAGCAAGAAACCTCGAAACACGCATCAATGAACACATTAATGCATGCAGAAACGATAACCTGAACAACGCCTGCGTACAACACCGAAATTCCAACAATCATCTCATGAAATTCAAAGACGCCCGACTAGTAATCAAAGAAACTAATTTCCGTAGACGCAAGTGCCTTGAATCAGCACTTATCTCTGTTTCTAACACAATTAAACAAAACAAAGGCAGCTTCACCATCTCTGAAGTCTTAGCAAGAATCCTCCTGAAAACAGTTAACCATACCATCACATAGTCTCTCCTGCTAATTCAACACAAGCACATCGTAGATGTGGAACACTCCTACAGGCCTTCTATATTTCAACCTCCAGCAAAAATAGTTGTCTAACCTATTGTTACACTACCCAAGTATTTGTTTTATCACCTTTTACTCATGTGCATATTGATTGTTCTACCTTATTGTATTACTACTACTACTACTACTTATCACTACTACCTCGACCACCACTAGTATTTCACCTCACTTTGAGAGTATATAATAGCCCACTGTGTCCATGTAACGCTTGTAACGGCTTGAGAAAGCTCCTGGAGAGCGAAACGTTGCCACAATAAAATGTCACATTAGTTGCATTTGTGTCCTTTTACTTGACTTAAAGAGTGTTTGCAATGGCTGTCTCATAAAGGTCGAGACATTCTCAAGACCATTTGGAAAAGGTCGTATCAAATGGATATTTTCAAGGCTCTTTGGTAAAGCGTTCTCATAAAGATTAATGGACGTTTTAAGAGAACGCCCAGAAAGAAAACCTGTCCCATAAATGCAGTGGTAAAACGACACAGAGGATTAACCCCTCCCACCCTCTCTCTGTCAATGCGACGTTTCGCCTCGTCCTAATAAAGTTCTTTTAGTAATAATGGTAGAATTACCGACAAAATGTTAGGTAAATGGACAGATACAACTAATGGATCATTTTATTGAGGCAACATTTCGGTCTCCAGGAGCTTCGTCAAGCTTGGTAACGGCTTGACAAAGCTGCTGGAGAGCGAAACGTTGCCACAATAAAATATCGAATTAGTTGCATGTGTGTGCAAACACTAGGGCATATATATTAGAAAACGTTTCGGTCCTGGAACCTTGTTAAAAGTGATCATAAGGTAGGTATAATGTTTGTCAGGAAACAGGACAAGTGCTTCCTGACGCGGGTCTTAAGTCATATGACGACCCACAGCTGGAGCTTTCGGTCATCTGACCGAGGACTTGTGCTGGCTTACCAGTCCACCTCTTCAAAAATCATGGTTACGATTATAACCATTTGGTTTCAGCTACATTTATTATCAATTATGATAGCACATAAGAGGTCTCCTGCTGCTCTGCTTGTGGCTTCTACCACTCGTCGTCTACGCTATACTGCCAGCAAGCTCAAAATGATACATATGTTTATTAATATATTTCCCTTCAGTTACTCCGCATAATTCTTGCTAATTTAGAACCTTCGCATTTGTTATGTGTTGGAGGTTAGACAAGTGGGTGGGTAGGAATGGTTGGTTTAGAGAAGGACCTGCCTAGCTTGGGCCAGTAGGCCTGCTGCAGTGTGTCAGTAATAGTTCAGTAGTAGTATTTTGTATCATACTAACCGTTAGTGAGTCAAGTCTTTCACGTGATTACTGTCCGTTACTAGTCTTTCTGCTGACCTAACTGTCATAGGTCACCCTTTGAATGCCGTGAGCAGACATAAAACTTCAGACCGACCCTTTAGCCTCTGGGCCACTAGCTAGCGCGTCGGTCTGGAGTTTTGAGACTCTCTGATCGCGGGTTCTAACCCCACCCGTGATATGGTTTGTTTGCAATCGTGTCATTACGATTTCGTGAGACATTTGAGGGAGTTTAAGAAAGAAAAGTCACAGGGGGGAAAAGAACAATACAAACCTAACCTAACAGTGAATATAAATATATTGCCACGATATTATATGAGATGGTTTTAATCTTTTCATGTCATTCATAAGGGAGGCAGTAGAGCTCTATCCAAAAAATAATACATACCAGTAGGCCTCAACATCACAAAAGTATTTGAAAGAGTGATGAGATGCCAAATTACAAACTCTGTGCAACAGCATAACTTGCACAACTCAAATCAACGTGGATTCAGAGGAGAAGGATGATGCTCATCTCAATTATTGTGTCATTATGACTGGATTACAGAGGCGCAAAGACACGGATTTTGCAAAAATATCTGACAAATGCAGTCATGGAGATTGCACATAAAATGAAGGCAATAGGTGTAATGGGGAGAGGAGGCAAATGGATATTCAACTTTCTGACATAAAACGCATAGCAGTAACAAAAAAAAATCTATTATAAGCAAAGTAAGTCGGCTCAGAACCACAAGGCTCGGTCCTGGCGCCACTGCTGTTCCTCACACGGTACTCGTAGCAGACGTAGATAAAACACAGTTTCTTATTATCGAATCATCAGCGAGTATATACATATTTAGGATTTTGAGGCATTCCCAGTAATTTTAATGCTTTATTTCATCTAAGTGGACCATAAATGATGTGTATCAGTTCTGGCTCTGGTATCTAACTTGCCCTGAACGGGGCCGTCAACACACAACAGCAAAGCGAAAGAGCACAAGCAATTTGGAGTGTCACCAACTAGCATTATTTCCCTTCTTTAGAAAGTTCTCACAATAAACCCCCGTCATTTTCCTGGGTGTCGCAACATCTGCCTTGTCGTATTCCTTCAGAGAAAGGTTAACATAGATTACTTCACCCTCATCCTTCACTTGATTGCCTTCAAATTTTCAATGCAGATATTTAACTGCATTAAAAGCTTATGTCCCACACTGTACTATTCCTTTTGCACGCCTTCAAGTAGAGGAAGTTGGGCTTATGGCATACAAGGATACCTTTCATGGACCGCTCAGTGGTCGAGGGAAGAGACGGGGCCGGGTCAGGAGCTGTGACTCGACCCCTGCAATCACAAACAGGTGAGCACAAATAAGTGAGCTCGCGCAAACACCCACGTACGTACGATACGTTATCAAATAGGGAAGTACCCATATATGAAGGTGACACCCTGGCACCAAGCGAGGCGTAGAGGTGTAAGGGTAAAGGTGAAGGTACAGGGAAGGGGAACAGGAGCTTGGGAGAAGGAAGGGGGGAGGAGGAGAGGAGGGAGAGAGGGGGGGAGAGGGAGGGAGAGCAGAGGGGAGAGAGGAGGGAGAGGAGGGAGAGAGGGAGAGAGAGGGGAGAGGGAGAGGGAGAGGGAGAGAGGAGAGAGAGAGAGAGAGAGAGAGGGGGGGGGGAGGGGGAGAGAGAGAGAGAGAGGGAGGAGAGAGAGAGAGAGAGAGAGAGAGAGAGAGAGAGAGAGAGAGAGAGAGAGAGAGAGAGAGAGAGAGAGAGAGAGAGAGAGAGAGAGAGAGGGAGGAAGAGGGAGAGAGAGCAGTGTGTCAGTATCTGTTTACAGACGCCCCATAAACAGCTGATAGTTGGGTCCCCAGATGTTTACTTCCCAATCACGTGGTGTTTTCCCCACTACCTGAAAACTGTTTACATTCATGGGGGTCTCCCCCACACCCCCACATACCTATGACCGGTCTCCAGGCTTCTTTCCTCGCAGCCCAGCCACAGGCCAGACTGGTTACTGTTTAACCAAACAGGCTGTTGGTGCTAGCAGTCCGCAGACTTGCATACTCACCAGGAGATACTTTGTCAGTTTCTGAACGGTTATGGTAACCTTACCACCAACCCAACTACCACCCCAGTTACCATCACGACCACAGTTATTACAACACCACTATCTGGAAAAGACCCGGACCGGGAGAGTACCGGCGAATCAACAACAACAACCACTACCACCAAAGATAAGTGTATGACCAAGAGCATTATCACTACCATCACAGCTACCAGGATCATTATCACTACCATCACAGCTACCACGATCATCATCACTATCATCACAGCTACCACTATCATTATCACTACCATCACAGCTACCAAGAGCATTATCACTACCATCACAGCTACCAGGATCATTATCACTACCATCACAGCTACCAAGAGCATTATCACTACCATCACAGCTACCAGGATCATTATCACTATTATCACAGCTACCACGATCATTATCACTACCATCACAGCTACCAGGATCATCATCACTACCATCACAGCTACCAGGATCATCATCACTACCATCACAGCTACCAGGATCATTATCACTACCATCACAGCTACCACGATCATCACTACCATCACAGCTATCATCCTCCTGACCACAACTACTGCCATCAGATGGATGGATGTTCAACTTCCTAACCTATGGAACCCAAAAGGTAATAGTAAACGGAGTGAAAACAAGATTACAGTGAACGTTGTTCCCCAAGGCATGATACTCGCCCCACTTCTCTTTCTCTTATCTGACAGACACATAAACCATAGCACTGTATCATCCTTTGCAGATGATACTAGAATCTGCATGAGAGTGACATCCATAGAAGACACAGTGAACCTCGAAGCTATCAACCAAGTCTTCCAGTTGGCTACTGACAATGTAATGATCAAGGACAAACTTCAGTTACACTGAGTACAAGACAGGGAATACAAGACGAACTCAAACCACTCAACTGAGAGCAAGTCTAATGTGAGAGACCTGAGAGTGATAATGTCAGACTATCTGGTGATCAAGGAGCACAACAAGGTTTTTGCTACTGCAAGGAAAATGATTTGTTGGATAACTAGAAACTTCAAAACAAAGAGATGCCAAGCCACTATTGACACTCTTCAGGTCACTCGTTCTCTCTAGGCTGAACTATTGCTGTGTACTAACGGTCCCCTTCAAGGCAGACGAAATTGCAGATCTGGAACATCTAGATCCTTCACAACTGGTATAAACTCAGTCAAACACCTATTTTTTTTTTAAATTCGTCAAATGAGACGGTAGAAGTTCTAGGTATGAAGGTGGAAAACAGGAATGTGGTAATTATCCTTATAAATAAACCACCATCAGCAACGACTGGGGAATCCAGGGATCAGGATTCTCCCCCCACACCCAAAATATCCTTCTTGGAGATTTCAACCTCCAAGAGATATAAAGTGGAAGATCGTTCATTACCCCCCACACCCATGTATGTGTGGGGGGTCTGAACGTGGGTGGGTGTGTGGAAGTGTGGGGTGTCTGAAGGTGGAAGTGAATGTGGGGGTGGGGGTGTTGTTAGGAGAGAGTGGTTGTAGGGGGGTTGGTGTGTGGAGGTGAATGAAAGGGTGAAGGGGTTGTTGTGGGGGTGAAGGGGTTGTTGTGGGGGTGAAGGGGTTGTGGGGATGAAGGGTTGTAAGAATGAAGGGTTGTTGTGGGGGTGAAGGGTTGTTGTGGGGGTAAAGGGTTGTTGTGGGGGTGAAGGATTGCTGTGGGGGTGAAGGGTTGTTGTGGGGGTGAAGGGTTGTTGTGGGGGTGAAGGGTTGTTGTGGGGGTGAAGGGTTGTTGTGGGAGGTAAAGGGTTGTTGTGAGGGGTGGAGGGGTGGGTGGGTGAGGTGGGGTTTGGGGTTGAGGGGGTGGGTGGGTGAGGTGGGGTATGGGGTTGAGGGGGTGGGTGGGTGATGTGGGGTGGGGTATGGGGTGGAAGGGGTGGGTGGGTGAGGTGGGGTATGGGGTGGAGGTTGAGGAGTCTTGCGTGAACTTTAACATCTTACACGTCTGGAAAACTTTCTCTTGCGGTTACTCAGGGTTTACTGCCTCTCCACCACCACCCCCAAACACTCCTTCCCCACCACCCCCACCAGATATCACCACCCTTCCTCCCAGGACCCCATCAGTCCCCAACCACCCCCAGAACCTCTCCAGACACCGTCACTCTTCTCCCAGCACAACACCAGACCTCAACGCACTCCCTGAATACCACAACCCCTCCTCCAACATCCCCATCCTTCCTCCAACATCCCCAAAGGGTGAACACTATACAATAGGCCTAAAGAGGCCTAGGCAGTCGTGGTGCTTCAAAGACACACTGAATAGCAAATGACGCAGAAATACAAGAAATGTCGGGAGTATATATATCTTCTTTCAACACGTCGGCCATTTCCCACCTAGGCAGGGTGGCCCACCGAGGCAGGGTGGCCCACAGAGGCAGGGTGGCCCACAGAGGCAGGGTGGCCCAAAAGGAAAAACGAAAGTGTCTCCTTTGATATACCTTTGAAGAGTTTCGAGAGTATCTACTCTCTGAGCCCGGCCATGGGCCAGGCTCGTCTGGTGCTTGCCTGGTCAACCAGGCTGTTGCTGCTGGAGGCCCGCTGCCCCACATATCCGTCACAGCCTGGTTGATCTGGCACCTGGTGAAGATATTTGTCCAGTTTCCTCTTGAAGGCTTCTACACTGGTTCCTCGTTTTACATTTAGTAATATATACAGGAGAAGGGGTTACTAGCCCCTTGCTCCCGGCATTTTAGTCGCCTCTTACTACACGCATGGCTTACGGAGGAAGAATTCTGTTCCACTTCCCCATGGAGAAGAGGAAATAAGAACAAGAACTAGTAAGAAAATAGAAGAAAACCCAGAGGGGTGTGTGTATATACATATGCTTGTACATGAATGTGTAGTGTGACCTAAGTGTAAGTAGAAGTAACAAGACGTACCTGAAATCTTGCATGTTTATGAGACAGAAAAAAGACACCAGCAATCCTACCATCATGTAAAACAATTACAGGCTTTCGTTTTACACTCACTTGGCAGGACGGTAGTACCTCCCTGGGCGGTTGCTGTCTACCAACCTACTACCTATATTTTATATATATATATATATATATATAATCAGACTAGGAGGCATTGGTGTCCGCAAGTCATCACAGATTGCGCTATCTGCTTTTCTGTCCTCATGCCCTGCATCCAGAGGGCTTGTAGCAGCGATTCTCCCTGAACATCTTAGGGACAACCTTTGATATACCTTTGAAGAGTTTTGAGAGTATCTACTCTCTGAGCCCGGCCATGGGCCAGGCTCGTCTGGTGCTTGCCTGGTCAACCAGTCTGTTGCTGCTGGAGGCCCGCTGCCCCACATATCCATCACAGCCTGGTTGATCTGGCACCTGGTGAAGATATTTGTCCAGTTTCCTCTTGAAGGCTGCTACACTGGTTCCAGCCGTGTTTCGGATATCTTCTGGTAAGATGTTGAATAGTCTGGGACCCCGGATGTTAATACAGTGCTCCCGTATTGTCCCCACCGCACCCCTGCTCCTCACTGGGTTTATTTTACACTTTCTCCCATATCTCTCACTCCAGTATGTTGTTATGGCAGTGTGCAGATTTGGGACCAGGCCCTCAAGTACTTTCCATGTATATATTATCATGTATCTCTCTCTCCTCCGCTCCAATGAGTACATGTTCAAGACTTGAAGGCGTTCCCAATAATTTAGATGTTTCAATGGCTCAATGTGAGCCGTAAACGATCTCTGGATTTGTTCCAGCTCTGCTATTTCTCCTGCCCTGAACGGGGCCGTCAGCACTGAGCAGTATTCTAAGTGAGGGAGCACTAGCGATTTGAATAGTGTCACCATCGGCATTATTTCCCTTGTTTTGAAAGTTCTCAATACCCACCCCGTCATCTTCCTGGCTGTTGTGATCTTTGTCTTGTTATGGTCTTTAAACGACAGATCAGCAGACATAATTATTCCCAAGTCCTTTACGTGTTCCTTTCGTTCTATGTGGTGACCCTCTTGCGTTTTGTATATAGTGTTCCTTTTGAGTTCTTCATTTTTCCATACCTAAGCAGCTGAAACTTATCACCATTGAACGTCATGTTGTTCTCCACTGCCCATTGGAAGACCTTGCTTATGTCCTCCTGTAATTTTTCAGTGTCCTCTACCGTAGTGACTTTCATGCTTATTTTAGTGTCATCTGCAAATGATGATACAAAAGTGTGCTGGGTGTTTTTATCT
>WNWK01004936.1:0-12500 GCA_009830355.1 Cherax destructor
GATGGTAGTGGCTAGTTTATTGTGTACCTCATATCCATCCTGTGGATGGTAGTGGCTAGTTTATTGTGTACCTCATATCCATCCCACGGTCATAAAAAAACACTGACATAGTCCCAATCCACAAAAGTGTGAGTAAAACAATAGCAAATATAAACAATAGAGACTGATAGCACTGACGTCTCACATTATCAAAATCTCTGAGTCTTAAGAAACAAGATTTCTAAGGACATGGAATCACAACAGTTGCACAACCCAGGGCAGTAACTGCTTGACCATTACACGGTCTTGAATGCACCAAAAGACAGACAAAATGCTGATGTACTTTATACAGACTATGAAAAGCCCTTGATAAGTGTGACAATGGTAAATTATCCCTCTAAAAACATACGTGCAAAAGGAATTACTAGAAAGATGGACAGTTAGATATTTTAACGAATAGAACCCAAAGAGTAATAGTGAATAGAGGATACTCAGAGGCTGTCACAGTGAAAAGCTCTGTTCCCAATGGCTAAGTACTGACCACTGTTCTCTTTCTCCTTCTTATATTTGACATAGAGACATAAATCGTAACACTGTATAATCCTTTCCAGATGATATTAGAATCTGCGTATGTCATTCATTGATGACACAACAAACCACCACGCTGATATAAACAAAGTCTTCCAGTGGACACTGACAACACTGAGGACACAACAAACCACCAAGCTGATATAAACAAAGTCTTCCAGTGGTCCACTGACAACACTGAGGACACAACAAACCACCAAGCTGATATAAACAAAGTCTTCCAGTGGACCACTGACAACACTGAGGACACAACAAACCACCAAGCTGATATAAACAAAGTCTTCCAGTGGACCACTGACAACACTGAGGACACAACAAACCACCACGCTGATATAAACAAAGTCTTCCAGTGGACCACTGACAACACTGGACACAACAAACCACCAAGCTGTATAAACAAAGTCTCCAGTGGACCACTGACAACACTGAGGACAAACAAACCACCAAGCTGATATAAACAAAGTCTTCCAGTGGACCACTGACAACACTGAGGACACAACAAACCATCAAGCTGATATAAACAAAGTCTTCCAGTGGACCACTGACAACACTGAGGACACAACAAACCACTCAAGCTGATATAAACAAAGTCTTCCAGTGGACCACTGACAACACTGAGGACACAACAAACCACCAAGCTGATATAAACAAAGTCTTCCAGTGGACCACTGACAACACTGAGGACACAACAAACCATCAAGCTGATATAAACAAAGTCTTCCAGTGGACCACTGACAACACTGAGGACACAACAAACCACTAAGCTGATATAAACAAAGTCTTCCAGTGGACCACTGACAACACTGAGAACACAACAAACCACTAAGCTGATATAAACAAAGTCTTCCAGTGGACCACTGACAAACCGCAGAGTGTAAATTCTACGCTTGAGGAGTTTGCAAATGCGGAATATTTGGAGAAAAAAAATATGGAAAATGATAATTTGATGAGTGTTGCAGACGTTATGTTATGGCTGGTGTGCAGTATTGACAAGCTGGTGCAAAAAAAAAATCAGCACTTGTATTATTTTAACTGCAGGAACCTTATGCCTTCTTCAGTCGGATGTCGATGAAAACGTCATTGTAAACAGTGGTAGTCTGGACGTGATTAGTCCATCAGTCCCTGTGACACCAACACCATGATATCTTGACACAGGGAAAATCTTCTGTAACACCTTTGTTAAATATCTGTTTATAATGACCTACTTCCACTAGTGGGCCCGCTCACATGTAACATCAGCTCCAGCTACTTCACCTCCCTCTAGTATATAAGGTCTGGCCGCTTGCCTCTGGTTTTTGGCCTGAGGACTGACCACCTCTTACCGAGGGTGAGGGACTGATCACATCAATACTACCACTGCTTCCAGTGCTGTTTTCTCCTGTGTCCGACTGACGATGCCTGTTAAGCAAGAGAAACCCTTCGGCAATAAAGATACCCAAGTGTTTCACATGTGTCTTATTCCTGCAAACATTTTCACCCTAAAATGTAGCCTGGTTATGGACCGGGTGGCGGGGGGCGCTGACCCCCGGAACACCCTCCATGTATACTCCAGGTACACTCCATGTATCCATTGATAAACAGTGTTACAACACTAATGACCCCATGTGTATAACATGAGTAACAAGAATTGAAGCTGGATCACCCAAGCTGTGATGGGTATGTGGGTCAGCAGGCCACCAGCAGCAACAGCCTGGTTGACCAGGCTAGCACCCCACGTACCACTTGACAGGGACCAGGCAAAAATATTGCATCACCTCTGAACCATATGGGGATGTAAACAAAGCCAGTTCCAGCCTCAACTCAGCCACGTGTCTTAATATCAACAACAACAAAATCCTCCAATATATAAATAATATAATATAATATATATTTTTTTGCAAATATTCAAAATGCCAAAAAAATGCTGTTCATAAGTGGTATCTGTGATATACCTGTGAGATGCTTTGAGAGTTATCCTATTATCGTAGCCCGGCCCTGGACCAGGCTTGTATGTTGCTTGCCTGGTCAACCAGATTGTTGCTGTTGACGGCCGACTGGCCCACATATCCATCACAGCTTGGTTGATCTGACATTGGACATATATGGTGGCTACTTCCCAGGGTATATTCTTATTCCCCTGTCATTTCTAACAAGTAAAATGATCTGCTACGAAGATGGTAGGTGTGGTATCGAAGAGGGGGGTTTCAAGTGTAGTGTGGTCTCGAAGATGGTAGGTGTGGTCTCGAAGATGGTAGGTGTGGTCTCGAAGATGGTAGGTGTGGTCTCGAAGATGGTAGGTGTGGTCTCGAAGATGGTAGGTGTGGTCTCGAAGATGGTAGGTGTGGTATCGAAGATGGTAGGTGTGGTATCGAAGATGGTAGGTGTGGTCTCGAAGATGGTAGGTGTGGTATCGAAGATGGTAGGTGTGGTCTCGAAGATGGTAGGTGTGGTCTCGAAGATGGTAGGTGTGGTCTCGAAGATGGTAGGTGTGGTCTCGAAGATGGTAGGTGTGGTCTCGAAGATGGTAGGTGTGGTATCGAAGATGGTAGGTGTGGTCTCGAAGATGGTAGGTGTGGTATCGAAGATAGTAGGTGTGGTATCGAAGATGGTAGGTGTGGTCTCGAAGATGGTAGGTGTGGTCTCGAAGATGGTAGGTGTGGTATCGAAGATGGTAGGTGTGGTATCGAAGATGGTAGGTGTGGTATCGAAGATGGTAGGTGTGGTCTCGAAGATGGTAGGTGTGGTCTCGAAGATGGTAGGTGTGGTCTCGAAGATGGTAGGTGTGGTCTCGAAGATGGTAGGTGTGGTCTCGAAGCAGCTGGCAGCAACACAGACCTTATACAGTGTTTACAAATAAAAGGATCTAGTATGAAACACAGAGGTGTACAACTAGAGCCTAGTTGAAGTTCAGACTCTGGCCTTGAACAGCAGAACACAAACAATCATCAAGTTATATTCAGCAAATTCAACTTCACCAATAAATACATTAACTGGGACCAAATAAATAAACAAATTAAATTGAAATCTGCTGGATAACATGAATTTAACCCGGATCGACCAGTCTGTGGTGGGTATGTGGGCCAGCAGCAGCAACAGCCTAGTTGATCAGGCAAGCGCCAGACGAGCCTGGCTCAAGACCGGGCTCTAGGAGAAGTGACAACATGACCATGCACTCTGCGCCAAGCCCAGACTCACGGAACTTTATATTCATTAAAAATTGCAATATATATATATATATATATATATATATATATATATATATATATATATATATATATATATATATACAGTGGACCCTCGGTTTTGTTCACCTCCAAACTCGAACAATTATGTAAGTGTATTTTCGTAAGTGCTTTTGTAAGTGTATTTTCGTAAGTGCTTTTGTAAGTGTATTTTCGTAAGTGCTTTGTAAGTGTATTTTCGTAAGTGCTTTTGTAAGTGTATTTTCGTAAGTGCTTTGTAAGTGTATTTTCGTAAGTGCTTTTGTAAGTATATTTTCGTAAGTGCTTTTGTAAGTGTATTTTCGTAAGTGCTTTTGTAAGTATATTTTCGTAAGTGCTTTTGTAAGTGTATATTTGGGGGTCTGAAATGACTAATCTAATTTACATTTGTCCTTATGGGAACAAATTCGTTCGGTAACGGCACTCAAACAGCATTCTGGAAAGAATTTTCAACGAAAACCGAGGGTCCACTGTATATATATATATATATATATATATATATATATATATATATATATATATATATATATATATATATATATATATATTTATCATTATCTCTCCTCCACTCACTAGAGCGGAGGAGAGAGATACACTCAAAGATTTTTATAATGTGGCGCGTTAGTACTATCACTCTACAGTTTTTATGATTGCTTTACTGCCACCTTTGTGGAGTGTTGTGTCAGTGGTTGTTAATGACTGTGGCATGACTCCTGTGTCTAGACACAGCAGTGTATCTCTCTCTCCTCCGCTCTAGTGAGCGGAGGAGAGAGATACATGATAATATATACCTGGAAAGTACTTGAGGGTCTGGTCCCAAATTTACACACTGCCATAACAACATACTGGAGTGAGAGATATGGGAGGAAGTGCAAAATAAACCCATTGAAGAGCAGGGGTGAAATGGTCACAATTATGTCTGCTGATCTGTCTTTTAAAGACCATAACAAGACAAAGATCACAACAGCCAGGAAGATCACGGGGTGGGTATTGAGAACTTTCAAAACAAGGGAAATAATGCCGATGGTGACACTTTTCAAATCGCTAGTGCTCCCTCACTTAGAATACTGCTCAGTGCTGACGGCCCCGTTCAGGGCAGGAGAAATATCAGAGCTGGAACAAATACAGAGATCGTTTACGGCTCACATTGAGCCAGTGAAACATCTAAATTATTGGGAACGCCTTCAAGTCTTGAACATGTACTCATTGGAGCGGAGGAGAGAGAGATATATGATAATATATACCTGGAAAGTACTTGAGGGCCTGGTCCCAAATCTGCACACTGCCATAACAACATACTGGAGTGAGAGATATGGGAGGAAGTGTAAAATAAAACCAGTGAGGAGCAGGGGTGCGGTGGGGACAATACGGGAGCACTGTATTAACATCCGGGGTCCCAGACTATTCAACATCTTACCAGAAGATATCGAAACACGGCTGGAACCAGTGTAGAAGCCTTCAAGAGGAAACTGGACAAATATCTTCATCGGGTGCCAGATCAACCAGGCTGTGACGGATATGTGGGGCAGCGGGCCTCCAGCAGCAACAGCCTGGTTGACCAAGCAAGCACCAGACGAGCCTGGCCCATGGCCGGGCTCAGAGAGTATAGTGAAACTTTCAAAACTCTTCAAAGGTATATCAAAGGAATACTGTATCAACATTCGTGGCTCCAGACTTTTCAGTATTCTACCAGAAGATATCAGAAACACTGCTGGAACATGAGTAGAAGCCTTCAAGAGAAAACTGGACAGTATCTTCACCAGGTGCCAGATCAACCAGGCTGTGATGGATATGTGGGGCAGCAGACCACCAGCAACAAGAGCCTGGTTAACCAGGCAAGCACCAGACGAGACTGGTCCATGGCCGGGCTCCGAGAGTATAGTGAAACTTTCAAAACTCTTCAAAGGTATATCTGGCTTTCTCATTTATTGCCTTTATCACCAGTAATACTTCTAGTGCTGTATTCTTATCAAGTTTGATGGACTGATTACATCGACTCCAGGCTGAGGGACTGATTACCTCAAACTCCTTCTGATCTTCATCATTCTTCTTTGTATTGGACTGATGAAGCCACTGTGTGGCGAAACGTTTCCTCAATAAAGATACCCAAGTGTTGCACATTTGTCTAATTTACTTCTAGTAAATAATCACATCCTAGTTACATTGTGATAACTTGTACTAGTTATTTTCTCCAATGTCTGTTTTGTTTAGGGTGAATGTTGATTGTAGTCTTGCCGGTTCAACCCTGCCTCTCATTCCTGTACCGTCCCTGACATGCTGGTTTGAGTGTGTGAACGGGTAAGGTGGCGAAAGGTTAGGTAAGGTTTGTCAGGAAACAGGACAAGTGTTTCCTGACGCGGGACTTAGGTCATATGATGACCCACAGCTGGAGCTTTGGTCATCTGACCAAAAGTGTAAGAGAGTGAGTGTTTAGGCTTGAGTGCGTGTGCAGCTTGTGAGGATAGTGAGTGTGTGTGTGTGTGTGTGTGTGTGTGTGAAAGCAGTTCCCAGAAAGTCTTGGGTTAAGCTTCTCAACATTAGCGTCTTGTCTGGCCAACTTTGCCTCAGCTTCCCTCAACTCCCCGACTCTCTTCTCTAACTTTCACAACACAGACCTCTTTACTATTGCTTTCTAGAATTACTAGCCAACCACTACCACTAACATAACCTGATTCCTACCCAACAATTACTAACATAATCTAGTTAGTAGCCAACCACCACTACCAACCTAACCTATTTTCTAGTAACCATAACCAATTTTATTATCTAGTTCCTAGCCAGTTACTACTCTTTACTTACCTACGTAGTTCAAGGAGCATTCACTGCTAGCTTCATTTTCTAGTTTCTAGCAAGCTTTCTTTGCTGTGGCATACCTATAGCTGGGATCATTGAGGTACAGGGGACTGGTATTACACAACATTGGGATACCTTTCTGGGATCATTGAGGTACAGGGGACTGGTATTACACAATACTGGGATACCAAAATAGAGTTATTGTCTGAAATTTTAAGGATATCAACTTTGAGTTGCATGAAGTCACTTGTGCAACACATTAATATCCGGTGAGCGTCGCTACGACCATTGACGGGAGTGACGTCGCAAGTGTTTCATCAAGGCTACGACGTCGCAAGTGTTCCGTCAACGCTCACAGTCACCCCTCACAGTTATCCCCTCACAGTCACCCCTCACAGTTACCCTCACCATCCTAGGCGGGTCGAAGACACTGTTATAATTAATGTTCAACCTTTGTATCACATTGTTTCTGCTTCCTGACTGGCGCCAGTCTTACCATCACCACTGCTCTTACGAATACCATCACTGTAACAGTCACTAGCACTTTATAACAGTCAGTAACACTCTATAACAACACTCAGTAACACTTTGTAAAGTCATTAATACTGTAACAGTCTAAAACAGTCACTAACAGTCTGGTAGTATCTAGCAGTCACTGACAGTCTCTAACAGCAGTCTAATCCCATCATCAGTCACAAACCACATAGACTCACAATTACACATGGGTTTAGAACAGGTCACTCCTGCCTCTCACAACTACTGGACCAGTACAACATGGTCTTGGATGGTCACTCCTGCCTCTCACAACTACTGGACCAGTACAACATGGTCTTGGATGGTCGCTCCTGCCTCTCACAACTACTGGACCAGTACAACATGGTCTTGGATGGTCACTCCTGCCTCTCACAACTACTGGACCAGTACAACATGGTCTGGATGGTCGCTCCTGCCTCTCACAACTACTGGACCAGTACAACATGGTCTTGGATGGTCGCTCCTGCCTCTCACAACTACTGGACCAGTACAACATGGTCTTGGATGGTCACTCCTGCCTCTCACAACTACTGGACCAGTACAACATGGTCTTGGATGGTCACTCCTGCCTCTCACAACTACTGGACCAGTACAACATGGTCTTGGATGGTCGCTCCTGCCTCTCACAACTACTGGACCAGTACAACATGGTCTTGGGTGTACTGGAAGACAAACGTAATGCAGATGTAGTGTACACTGACTGCAAAAGTCTTCAGCAAGTGTGATCATGATGTAACAGCTCACAAAATGTGTAGAAAAGGATTAACTGGAAAAGTGGGCAGATGGATATTTAATTTTCCAATTAACCTAGAGAAAAAAATTGGTTAAAACTATGACCATACTTTTTAAAGGGGTGGAGGGGTAAGCCAGCGGAAGGCCTCGGTCAGATGACCAAAAGCTCCAATGGCGGGTCATCATCTGACTAAGACCCGCGTCAGGAAACACTTGTCCTGTTTCCTGACGAACCTGACCTAACCTAACCTAGAGTGTAATAGTGAACAGAGTGGAAGCAGAGGCTGACAGATTGAAAAACTCTGTTACCCAATGCACAGAACTGGCCCCCCTCTTTCCTTTCTCATATTTCACATAGACAGAAATATAAATCGTAGCACTCTATCATCCTTTGTAGATGATACTAAACTTTGCATGAGTGTCATCCATTGATGACACAACAAACCTCCAAGCTGATATAAACAAAGTCCTCCAGTGGACCACTGACAACACTGAGGACACAACAAACCACCAAGCTGATATAAACAAAGTCTTCCAGTGGACCACTGACAACATTGATGACACAACAAACCACCAAGCTGATATAAACAAAGTCTTCCAGTGGACCACTGACAACACTGAGGACACAACAAACCATCAAGCTGATATAAACAAAGTCTTCCAGTGGACCACTGACAACACTGAGGACACAACAAACCACCAAGCTGATATAAACAAAGTCTTCCAGTGGACCACTGACAACACTGAGGACACAACAAACCTCCAAGCTGATATAAACAAAGTCTTCCAGTGGACCACTGACAACATTGAGGACACAACAAACCACCAAGCTGATATAAACAAAGTCTTCCAGTGGACCACTGACAACACTGAGGACACAACAAACCACCAAGCTGATATAAACAAAGTCTTCCAGTGGACCACTGACAACACTGAGAACACAACAAACCACCAAGCTGATATAAACAAAGTCTTCCAGTGGACCACTGACAACACTGAGGACACAACAAACCACCAAGCTGATATAAACAAAGTCTTCCAGTGGACCACTGACAACACTGAGGACACAACAAACCTCCAAGCTGATATAAACAAAGTCTTCCAGTGGACCACTGACAACACTGAGGACACAACAAACCATCAAGCTGATATAAACAAAGTCTTCCAGTGGACCACTGACAACACTGAGGACACAACAAACCTCCAAGCTGATATAAACAAAGTCTTCCAGTGGACCACTGACAACACTGAGGACACAACAAACCTCCAAGCTGATATAAACAAAGTCTTCCAGTGGACCACTGACAACACTGAGGACACAACAAACCACCAAGCTGATATAAACAAAGTCTTCCAGTGGACCACTGACAACACTGAGGACACAACAAACCACCATGCTGATATAAACAAAGTCTTCCAGTGGACCACTGACAACACTGAGGACACAACAAACCACCAAGCTGATATAAACAAAGTCTTCCAGTGGACCACTGACGACACTGAGGACACAACAAACCACCAAGCTGATATAAACAAAGTCTTCCAGTGGACCACTGACAACACTGAGGACACAACAAACCACCAAGCTGATATAAACAAAGTCTTCCAGTGTACCACTGACAACACTGATGACACAACAAACCTCCAAGCTGATATAAACAAAGTCTTCCAGTGGACCACTGACAACACTGAGGACACAACAAACCACCAAGCTGATATAAACAAAGTCTTCCAGTGGACCACTGACAACACTGAGGACACAACAAACCACCAAGCTGATATAAACAAAGTCTTCCAGTGGACCACTGACAACACTGAGGACACAACAAACCACCATGCTGATATAAACAAAGTCTTCCAGTGGACCACTGACAACACTGAGGACACAACAAACCACCAAGCTGATATAAACAAAGTCTTCCAGTGGACCACTGACAACACTGAGGACACAACAAACCACCAAGCTGATATAAACAAAGTCTTCCAGTGGACCACTGACAACACTGAGGACACAACAAACCACCAAGCTGATATAAACAAAGTCTTCCAGTGGACCACTGACAACACTGAGGACACAACAAACCACCAAGCTGATATAAACAAAGTCTTCCAGTGGACCACTGACAACAATATGATGTTCAGTGAGGACAAATTTCAATTACTTGTTTTTGGAAAGACTGAGAATATATATATATATATATATATATATATATATATATATATATATATATATATATATATATATATATATATATATATATATATATATATATATATATATATATACAGAAACGGAGTATAAGACAAACTGGAATAATTCGATAGAACGTAAGACTAATGTGAGGGACCTGGTAGTGATCATGTCAGAGGATCTCACCTTCAAGAATCACAACAGTGTCACTATTACAGCCGCAAAGAAAATGGTAGACTGAATAACTAGAATTTTCAAAACAAGGGATGCCAAGCCAATGATGTTAGTCTTCACTGTAGGCCGGAGTAATGCTGTACACTGTACATTCCTTAGATCTGCAGGTGAAACTGCAGACCAGGAGAATGTACAGAGAACCTTCACTGCTCGCATAGATTAAATGAAGCATCTTAATTACTTGGAACGTTTGAGGACTCTTGATCTGTACTCCTTAAAACATTGCCGAGAAAGATACATTATAATCTACACCTGGAAAATTGTAGGATGATTGGTCCCAAATTTGCATACAAAAATCACTTCGTATGATAGTAAGAGTCTTGAGGGAGAAAGAGAATGCGAACTTGTTCATCCCTGTTACAGCTCCTGTTATGACATGGTTACTGTTAACAGTTGTAGGTTTGTAATGACTGTTATAAAATAGAGCTGTAGCTGTTACATGTACACACACTGCTCTAGGCTCTGTTATAATAAATAACCCTGTTGAAAAGCAGGGATGCCATGAGCACACTAAGAGAGAACTCGATAAGTGTGAAGGGACCAAGACTTTTCAACATTCCTGATCAGCCAGGCTGTGGTGCTTATGCTGGATTTTACAAGCGGCCAGCACCAACAACCTGGGACCGGGTCCGCGGGGGCGTTAACCCCCGGAAAACACTCCAGGTAGACTCCAGGTAGACTCCGGGTAGACTCCGGGTAGATACGCCCGCTGCTACCTCCATCAACCTTACCATCGCTCCCGCGACCCGGTCCCAATCCTTGCCTATAAGTTAACATCCTAACCAACCAGGCTGTCGGTGCTAGCAACACAAAATCCAGCCTAGACAACACACACAGCCTAACGAAGAACTAAATAGGGCGGTGTGGATAATAATCCTTATTCCTCCTGTGTCTCCATTCGTAATTGAAACCTTCTTATAGTGTTTCCCTAAAGTTTATACATTTAAAGCCAAATTAAACCTTTAATTTGGTCTTTAGTTAAGCAATTTGCAGCGTTTGTTTATGCTCGTTGTTATTTGAAGATGCAATAATTTCCTGAGCTGGGTTAATTTAAGAAATTACCAGCGTTATTAATCCAGTCAAAGTGCAGAATGTTTAACAGCCTTCTGTTTCACACTCAGGAAGGTTGTACTTCCCAGGCTTCTTTCCAAACTTATTTCAATCTCTTTCGTTGTCTACTAAATGTGGCAGCAGTTGATGAAATAACTTTGTAAACAAGCTTTGCAGGTTCGAGTCCTGCTGTAAACGTAGAGACAATGTTTATATATATATATATATATATATATATATATATATATATATATATATATATATATATATATATATATATATTATATGTATGTATGTGTGTGTGTATACAAAATTCTTGTGATTGGACCAGCACATTGTTGTGGGGTTGTGATTGGTCCGGCACATCGTTGTAGGGTTGTGATTGGTCCGGCACATCGTTGTGGGGTTGTGATTGGTCCAGAAGATGTGTGGATTGAACGTTCATCTTTGTATTAGTTACCGACGTTCTGAAAAACCACCAGCAGGTCTGGTCTGAGACACCACCAGCAGGTCTGGTCTGAAGCACCACCAGCAGGTCTGGTCTGAGACACCACCAGCAGGTCTGGTCTAGGACACCACCAGCAGGTCTGGTCTGAGGCACCACCAGCAGTTCTGGTCTAGGACACCACCAGCAGGTCTGGTCTGAGGCACCACCAGCAGTTCTGGTCTAAGACACCACCAGCAGGTCTGGTCTGAAGCACCACCAGCAGGTCTGGTCTGAGACACAAACAGCAGGTCTGTTCTGAGACACCACCAGCAGGTCTGGTCTGAGACACCACCAGCAGGTCTGGTCTGAGACACCACCAGCAGGTCTGGTCTGAGACACCACCAGCAGGTCTGGTCTGGGACCACACCAGCAGGTCTGGTCTGAGACACCACCAGCAGGTATGGTCTGGGACACCACCAGCAGGTCTGGTCTGAGACACCACCAGCAGGTCTGGTCTGGGACACCACCAGCAGGTCTGGTCTGAGGCACCACCAGCAGGTCTGGTCTGGGACCACACCAGCAGGTCTGGTCTGAGACACCACCAGCAGGTATGGTCTGGGACACCACCAGCAGGTCTGGTCTGAGACACCACCAGCAGGTCTGGTCTGGGACACCACCAGCAGGTCTGGTCTGAGGCACCACCAGCAGGTCTGGTCTGGGACCACAAAGACCTCCGCCAACCTCATAAAAACTCCATTAGAAAATAATTGGG